>CM075821.1:39257529-39331248 GCA_037975025.1 Excoecaria agallocha | reverse complement strand
CATATTGCATGTAAAATGGATTACTGGAAGTGAATAGGATTTACAGAATCGAATTTACGTTTTTCTGGAAGTTTATCATTGGAAAGGTTGAAGAAGACAGACTTGCCGAGTCGTGAATGACTTCACGAGTCATGAACATCAGTCCGACTCGTGAAGCTCTTCACGAGTCGTGAAGTCGAGTCTTTCTTCTTAACTCGTGAGCTTCTTGACGAGTTGTGAAGAGTTCCTTTGTTACCTCACTCGTGAAGCTCTTCACGAGTCGTGAAGTTCAACTTTTCTTCCTCACTCGTGAGCCACTTCACGAGTCGTGAAGTATATTTCCTTCTCCACTCATGAACCCCTTCACGAGTCGTGAGAATCACCTTATTTGCTTCACTCGTGAATCCCTTCACGAGTCGAACTCCTCTTCACGACTGAATGACCTGTCTTGAATGTTTGCTCATAAGTTGAGCTATAGAACAGCAAATTGAGTGATTCTTTTTGCATTGAAAAATAGACTTCCATACCTATATTTCACATGAAGAAACCTAAGCTTGAATCTATCTCTATGTATATGTAATCTATATTTGAATCCGGACTAGTTTTCTAGACTACTCTATGTAACAGAAATTGCTAGTATGAACAGATTGTTGCTACACTTGATAATATGATTCTTAAATTGATTGAGACAGCTAATTGCTTATGTGATAGAAAGTTAAATGAATAAGGCATGTAATATGACTATCAATGAAGGAATTGTATGCATGCACATGCGTTCATTTGTGAATATGAATAAAGATTAGAAAGGAATTATCGAACCATACATGTAATTAATCTTGTGCATGATGGTCATATGCCCAATTGAGATAAACCTACACATGTAAATCTTATGACATGAAAGTGCACCTTTTGATATGCACTTGTGATATGAAAAAGAGAATAATAGCATGACCTTGGCATGTGTATATGCCATATGAAAACATGTTGATATTTTGTATAGCACATGACTTGAATGATGATAAAGGTATATATATATGTGTTGGAAACATGCTCATAAGAATAAATCAACTATATGCGAATGTACCCACAGGTATGTACATTTATGATTATGTATATGAGTATATGAGCATGTAATTGCCCTATGAGATAGAAGATGAATTAGCATGACTATGAACATGTGAAATGCTTAATGAGGGCATGATCAAGTCTATGATATGATGATTATATGTCATGTTTATATGATATGATGCAAATGATATAGTCATACAGATATAGATGAGCCAATATATATCTTGGCATATGAAATGTGCATGTATCTGATTATGCACCAGAGAATTCACAGGTTGATAAGACTATGCATATGTGCAAACAGTATACTATGAATACAGTATTAAAATGTGAATTGAATACGAATATAGTTCCGCCTGCGATAGAGTTTTAGATGTGGATAGATAGGCGCCTATAGGGAAATTGCAGCTGCCATAGTTGGCCCATTTGGGTCCATAGTATATGATCCCATTTGGATCATGATCAGCCCCATTTGGGTTGATAGGCTACCCCGTTTGGGTATGCTTGACCGGTCCATAGTACAGTTGGCCCCATTTGGGTCTATAGATTCGATATCTTCGGATATCCCTCATTTGATACCATTGTGTATCCATAGTTCCCGCATCCACTGATAAAGCTAAGGCAGGCTAAACGTTATTCATAGTAATGATCAAGAGTAAACAGTTAAAGTTATTTGACTAAAGGTTGATATGTGGCTTATATTGTTGGTTTACCACAGGAATTATGCTTCAATTGAATATGTTCACATGGAATATTGCCATCTATATGAATTATGAAAAAGAAATATGTGTTTCTCTCTCTCGGGTACAATGCTTATGTACATGAGAATATGCTTATGCTTTAAAGTATATGTTATTGTTGCCATGTTATGTTGGACATGTTGATTATAGTATATGAACATATTGTATATGTATGTTTTGATGGCCTTGTGTATGGCCATCCATCTGTAGATATTCCCCACTAAGCTTTATAGCTTAGCACGGGTTATTTATCCGTGTAGGTACCTTCTATAAAGACTTTTGCTCAGGGACGTTCTCTGCATCAGGAAGGGCCAACCATCGACTTATAACCTTGATGTAGGATGTTTTTTTTGTAATACAGCTATCATATGTTTTGTATAATGGCTAAGTGATGGTTAATTGAACATGTAGTATGAGCATGATTAATAGTATTCATGATACATGTGAAAATAGGGTATTTCCATGAGGGGTGCTACAAGCCGGGACATGAAAGTCCTCATTGGGCCAAAACATGCATAATGCTCAATCACATTGGACTTTGTCCATAACTATCCATCATGCCAATCATACACCCTTATATGCCTTTCTAATGCATAAAGAAATGGATTACTAACTTTGTTTCAACCTTTGAAACTATATTTTGAGTTATTTTAATGATGTGATCAAATTAGTAAACTTTTGCCATTTTGGAAACTTTCATTTTATGAAACCCTTTTGCATGAATGTGTTCTTGCTTTAATAATCAATCAAATTGATTATTAATTAATTATAAATTGATTATTTAATTAATTAATCATATTAAATAATTAAAAGAATTAATTTTGGGCTTAAAAACAAGTGTAGGCCGAAACCCACAGAAGAAAAACCCTAAGTGTGTTCACACACAAACTAGTTTTGTGTCATTTGGACAATTTGGGCCTTTTGGAATGAGCCAAGCCCACTCCAGCCCTTAAAACCCATTAATAAACTTAATTAATGTTTATAATAGTTAATTTAAATCAGCTCCTTGGGCCCACCAAGTCATTCACTAATTTAAACCAAGTCTGTAAACATAATTAAGCCCATTAAGTGGTTTTAATATATTAAAATTAATCAAATTAATTTAAGGCCCAATTTAATTAATCCAATTAATTAAAAACACTTTAATATATCATATATATCAAATTTAGAAGATCAAAAGTCGTTCTAACCATGAACACATCAAGAACACACGTAGAACACCAATTTATCGAACTTTTCGACAAAACTAGTTTTCATGCAAAACTTGTTCGATTTTAATTCCTTTCGATCCTACGGCTTAATATCACATATTAAACACATAAAATGTCATCTAAATGATTTTTAAATGGATCCATAAGAAATTAAATTAGAACAGCCCCTACATTACCTAGGGTTTCACGCCAAACCCTAATCTTAATCATTCAAAAATTTCGTTTTTGTTTCCACCAAATCTATTTGATCACACATACAACCAGAAATCAATATTTCTCATTCATTAATAATCAAATCTAATATTTTAAATTTCATGAAATAAATAACTCAAAACAAAACAAAACTTATTCCACAGAAAAATATAGAATTGTATATCCATGGCAAAACCTGGCTCTGATACCATGTTGGATTTTAACGGTTACATGCATCACATACATTAGCGGAATTTTAAAATTTTTTAACCATTAGATCTGATCTTGCCATGAATACACAATATAACTATATGAGAATAAGAAAAATCACCTTTGATTTTTGTTGAATAGTTGATTTTACTTAGCACCGGGTTGTCGCAAAACACAGTGTCCAAAATCGAACACCTCTAATGAGTAATCCACACTAGAGAGGGGTAAATTGAACCAACAAATTGGTGTTTAACTAGGGCTGGCCGAAATTCCCAAGAGCTAGCTTAGGAGTTGGCGCAAAAAGGGAGAGAGAATTAAGAGAAAAGACTTTCCTTTTGTTTTAATCACTTAATCCTAATTCTCATTAGTTGGCCTTTTATATTTAGGTTAAAATTCCAACTCCTTAATGAGATTGGGTTCTTTAAAATTGCTGGAGAATTATTAATTGGGCCTCTGGAAGTAATTATAATCATTTGGGCTTAATTAAATCGAAATTAAATCTTTTCATAAAAGACCATGCACAAAATCCACAAACTAGGCCCTTTGTGCATCTAATTGGATTTAAATACCCAAATGGATTCCAAATCCAACCAAATTAAATATGTGAGTTCCATAACACTTATGTAACATATATAAATTAATTTAGTCTAAGAAAAAGCCCTCTAAGCCCTTCTGTATGGAGTTGGCTTGTGGCCCTCTTCTGGAGGGCTTTCACCAACTTTCTTCATTCCTCTGGCCCTTAATAATTCCTCCAATGGTCCTATTAATTATTATATCAGTCCTATAACACTTATAGTAGTCTTATAACACTTATAAGACAATAATAATTAATCATGAAATACATTATTTCATTTAGGTCCAATCTACAGAACATTTCTCAAAAGTTCCGCGGACAATTTTATTTGATCATAATTAATTAAACTCTTTAATTAATTATTATCATATTCTATTCTCTACCTTCATAATAATATCAAATATTATTATCCTTGTCATTTTACCATTTTACCTTTTCTCTATATGTGTGTGACCTATTGGGTTCCTGTCCATGTTGGCAGTATAATATGTAATTGTGAGTTATATTCAAAACTCACATGATTTAAACTCCTTTAAATCATTTTATCAATCTCTATTGATATTTTGATACATCATTATAAAAGTCATGATTGGCCTCTAACTAGGCATCATAACTACCCAAATTTCAGGAAAGTCATGTGATTTGATTGTACCCTTCCATAGAAATAGTTACCGTGCAATTACTCCTTTCACCACTCTTATCTCAATTAGATTCTGAGTATGGATTTCTGTCAACTCATATAAATCTAATTATGTATGTTCTATTAATTTAACCATTGTTCCTAAAATGCCCTTCATGGATCTCCATCCATCTCGGCATATTACTCTGGCCAGAGATTCTCTGAATAAGGCAATTATAGAATCATGCGAGATAACTTCCCTTGTTAAATCTGGGATGGTTAATCCTTTGTCAATCACTCAACTATCTTCAAGTAGGTCATGATATACCCAATCTCCTAACTATGTTCACTCCCAATTGGAAGTAATCAGTTATGGAGTCAAAGTATACCACTTGCTACTTAAGATAACTTTGGTGATCTCAAGTCTAAGGATACTTGCACAACCGCTATGAAGAGATTCCTCACTAACATAGATTTAATATCCATATGAAGATTCTCTTTGCAGGTCTCCAATGAACTTGTTCCTCTAACAAGCGTCCACATGTTAGCTTTGATTATCATCCATAATCACAATTATGAGAACCACTGCTTGAATCATTCAAGAAGCATAACATGTGCTAGTCTGTCCGAATTAACAATGTCCTATCTGTTAATTCTATGACTAGGGATATTTAGATATTAATACATTTGCATGTGATAGACATCTCACATCATGAACACCTTCATGATTGTCTTTGCATTGTGTTTATAATATCTAGGACTTCATTTATTAATTTAAGATTTACAAACTCATGTATTCAAATATAGCATTAATAAATGAATGATGCCTTTTATTAAGAATATAAATTTCATACATATGAAAAACATCCCTATTACATGGGCTCTAGGGCATACTCTCTAACATTTTCGGGCATAAAGTTTCACAAGATGCCCGTCTGTCACTCCCAGATGCCCGTTTGTAGGAATTTTCAAAAAAATTCCCACAATTTCCAGCTAGGTCAAAATTGTTTTAAATGATAAGATTTCAAATAGATTTGGGGGATTTGAAGGGCATATTTTTAGGAAACTAATTTGGAAAGGATTCAAACTCTTTCCCTCTGATATTTAAACCTAAAAAAATCCCTAATGGGATGCATTTCTCGCTAAGAAAAAATAGTGTGAAAACCCATAAGAGGTGCGCTATCTTCAAATAATGACTATAGTCATATGGAGACATAAGGGTTTGTTAGGAAAGGGAAAGCTCATAATAGTTCCCTTTTGAATAGAGCCCCATGAGCACAAGGCTTTTATGGGGGCATCTATGAAGATCTTAGAAAGTAAACATAATATAGATGAATCATGAATGTATTTTGGAATTATTGGTTATTTTGCTTGTTTAACTTTAGCACCACAATAGTTTTAAAGTAGTTTGAACTCTTTTATGTCATTTTATTGTTAGTAGTTAGTTTGGTATATTTGACCTTCCTTAATGTTTAGTTATGATGTTTTATGTTTTAAGTTTGTGTTTATTTATCTTTCTTTTATTACTTTAACTATATTTTCTTTAGTCTATGTTTGTCTTTTTATTTTACAGATTTTGGTTGTTCTTAGTTATTTTGTATCTTTTATTCATGTTATAGCTTTAATTTATATCTAGGTTTATTATCATTGGTTATTATTCAATTCTCGAACATTTTAGTTCAGTTTGCCCTTATTTTTTTCCTGTTGTGAATAGGTTGAACTTAGTTTCAGTAAAACTTATTTTAGGATAGTTGAATGACTGAAGATTGGATATTTGTTAATTATTTGCCTTTGCCAAGTGAAATGAAGGGTTGTGCTTGAAATGTTAGACTCAAAAATTTGGGATACATTGCCATTGCCAAGTGAGAATAAAAATTTACAGAATGTAGTCTTGTTTGAAGACAATTTGTGGAGTCACTACTTATCAAATGAAAAAATTGATTGCTCTAAAAAGAAAAAGTTAGCAGTCTTGGTTCTATCTAAGTATGGGGTACTCGATGTGTGGAGGAGGATTTTAAGCTATTTAAACACGAATTGAGCTATAATCTTAGAAAATTGTTAGACATAATCCTTCCTCTATTTTTTTTCTTTTTGTTTCACATTTTAGATATCTAAGTTGGCAATGATGATTGAATAAGGGTAGAGTTAAGTCTTACTTTTGAGAAGAAAAGGGGTTAGTTGAGGTAGAAATGGCAGTTCTAATTTGTGAATCCTAATCTTTTCTTGATAGCCATACCTTAGCCACATTACAACTTTTTAAGTCCTAAGGATCTTGTCATTTTGAAAGTTCTATATAGAGATGACCTTCGGGTTACGATGCTAAAGGAGAGGCTTATGGCGTTTCTTGAGTTTCAAGAGTGAAACCGCATATGTAATCTTTTGTACATGAATTCTTTTCTTGGTTGTCAGATTGCACTGGAAATTTTATTTTAAAAAATTGCTTTAAAATATTTGGCCTAGCACACACACACAAAGAGACTAGCTAATATGATTTAAGCTATTTTTTTATTAGGATGACATCTATTGATTTCCACTATAGTGTCATTTAACTTTCTTAGAATTTGGGATTTCTCTCCTCAAGTTTGAGTATGCAGGAATATGGTTTGTTCATTTGTTTAAGGGAAAGCAAAAGCAGTATGGGTTAGTTGATAACTCCAATTTTGTGTTTAATTGTACTGTGTTTTTATCAGTGTTTATGCCTCATTTTGTGTATTATTCTTGTTTTAAGTGTCAAATTCCTCTTTTTGTGCTAAATATGGTTATATCAAGAATTGTGAAGTTTATGTGTCATTAAAGGTGTAATTTGACTTTTTATGTAGAAATTGACTGGTACTCAACTGAGACCATATGTCTCGATTGTCTGCCTTATAGATTTACAAAATGCACCATTTCACTAAGGGACTCGACAGAGACCATTTCTCTCTACCATGTCCAATGCAGAGTTCAAGGATGATTTAGTCTAGAAGGGTGCGCTTGGCTGAGATAAAAGTATCTCAGCCATGTGCTGAAGCTACAACACTAATTTAATCGATTGGATTCGGCTGAGCCCAAAGCATCTCTATCGTGTGCATTTGAAAAACACTATAAAAGCTCCAGTTTGTCTGGATTTAAGATGGATATTTAGGTTTTAAAGTTTTGAGGTTTTCACTGTAGTTTTAACTCGCAGTTGTTCCCACTTTTAGGATTCATATGTTTAGTTTGTACTTGAAAAAATCTTGCATTTACATAGATTTCACACTTACAATACAATAAAGACCATAGTTTAACACATATACATAGTTTTAGTTATTGTTCTATGAAGTTCCAGTAGGGAGAAGAAGAGAGGGAGCCACACTAACTTCAGATCTACACTTCAAATGGGTTTAAGAGTTTCTTTCCTTTTTCTTGTTTTTTACAATATGAGTAGTGAGTAGTCTTTTAGTTGTTTGGGGATCTTTGAATCCCCTACCCATGTAAGACATTGAACTTATTTTGCTATATATATATATATATATATTCATATGTTTTTTTTCCCTTATCCTCACCTTGGTATGGATGTTATTCAACTATTTATTCTATTAATCTTATTCAAGTTGATAGATTTATGCTTTTTTAATCTATATATCATGAACGCTCTATTTTGCAATACATTTTCTATAGTTTTAATGGTGTTTCTTGATTGGAGTTGTTAGATCTGGGTTCATGTGTTGTACATCTAGAAATCATGAGGAAAATGAATGGGTACTGAAGTAGTAAGCTCCAGAATGGGATAGTAGTTCATATCTAGGTCATGGGACCCATGCTCATATTGGCTATCGGATTAGCTCTAGAGTGGGAAATTGGGTAGTTAGAGTAATAAGCTCTAAAATGGGATACTTGGGGTTTAGTTGGGTTGTACAAATCTAAAGTATATTAACGTTATGTAAAAAATAAATATTGCATTGGGTAGGGGAGGATTTTATTCTTGAATAACATCTTTATTGATTGTTATTTCATACATTTTTTTACTTTATTTTTATTACTTTTTGATTAATTCATAGTTGTGTTCAATTTACTTTACTTTTAATTGTCCAAATATGGCTCGATACAAAATACACAAACAACAATTGGGTAATTCTTTAAGCACATAAATCCAATTAGTCAAGTATTTGTGAATTCGCTTATTTCCCTAGGGTTCAATATCTGTTAGTCTAAAAATTACCCCACTATATTAATTGTTGATTCAATGCACTTGTTGAGGTCACAACAATGGTGATGGTCAGTCGAGGTAGTTCTTTATGTCAATAAAAGGCATTGATCATTCCTTAAAAAAGCTCCAACATGCCGAGATATTAGCATTGGTCGTGTATCTTTTTATTGTCAAAGACTTGACAAGCTTTATTGTTAGTGGTGTTTCTTTGTTTAATAAGTGACCTTCATACTGAGATACTGGTGCTAGTCAGTCGAGGTAGTTCTTTATGCGGATAGATGGGATTGATCATTCCTCAATCTAGGTTAGTCATACTCACAGATGGTGACTACCGTCTAACTCATCTTGATTAGATATGCAGAGAGATGGTGCTAATTTTACTTCATCATTTGACTAACCAAAGATTCACTTCCTCTGGTACTTGTCTTTTCCTCTTGCTCTGAATTTTAGGTCAATTACATAGTAGTGCACTAATTTCCCTAAAATTAAGGGCAGCTATAGACATCGAGTCTTGAGGTAGCCTATTCTAAAGTTACTCAATGATGAAGAAAATTTCATATTTCAAATGTCAAGCACAAACTCAAAATTCTATCTATGATTTTCACATTTTTCTAAAATATTTCTATTGTTTTTAACTTTGCATTTCTAGGGCATGAAAAAGAGTTTGAAAAATCTTTCATTTAGGGTATTTCCTATGAATGAATATTGTCTACCATAGAGTGACAATCGTCTGTGGTCGATTTTCCTTTGGGCCATCTCTTGGTAGAATACTGTAGGTTACTAGGTCAAAATTCTTACATAGACGCTCGTCTGTCACTCATAGATGCCCGTCTATGGGGATTTTCTAGTAGATTCCCAAAATTTCTAGAAGGATCAAAATTGTTTTAAATGGCAAAATTTCAAATGGATTTAAGGGATTTGAAGGGAAAATTTTTTGGAAAAAAATTTGAAAAGGATTCAAACTCTTTCCTTTTGATATTTAAACCTAAAAACCTAGTTTTTTAAAAAAATGAGGAAATTAGAAAAAAAGGCAACCATCATTTTTTTAAGCAAAAAATATTATTTTTGCTATGGGGAAAAAGGCTATTACAGTCTTCTCAACACAAAAAAACACATTTATCGTCACTACAAATGTGAAAAAAACTCGGGTTAACACTTGGATAGTTGCTTTTTGAGTTATAGAGGTCATCTTCCTGAGGGTAGTATTCTGGATTTCTCTCTTATTGTCTTTCTCCCATAATTTATACCATAAATATACATGTGCATTGATTTTTAATGTTCATGCCATGATCTAGTGTATGTTTGTTCTAACATGTTTTTATAAGTTCTCGATGCCATGTTTAGACATAAAATATGATTAATCACTAGAATGGCATGATCTAGGATTTGAATCTCCATTAATGCATGTTTCAATTTCTTGATTATAATTTTGTATTCATTTTAGTTTAATTGTTGATTGCATGATATAAATATTTTGATGTCTTAGAGTATTTTTGGCATATTTTAGGACATAGGTTAGTTATGCATGTTTAGGTTGAAAATATGTTACATTTGATTACTGCCTACATTTTGCACTTTTTTATTTGTTTTTCACATGATAGATTGGAAAAATGTCTCATAGACTCTCGTTGGTCATGCCTACCGATAGGATGTTGCAAGATCTTATTTTTATCCCATCTTTCATCCACTTCTTGGCCGTCAGTGAGTCCCTATTTTGTCCATTTCATGACATTTTATGTCCATTTTTCATATTTATTTGATTTAAATGCTTAGCTATGTTTTTAAATGTCATTTTCAATTCTATTTTCATATTTATGCATTCTGTTTGCATATTCACTTTTAGTCCAAAATACATATATCATTTATATTGATTCATCGTTTATTTTTTATTTGTTATAATACAAACCATTTATCCTTTTGTGTTTCTTTGTGAGCAACTAACGTTGTATGCATTTGAGAGTTTGATTCTTGAGGCCAAACTACCTTTTAGAGGACTTATCGTGGATGGCTTACCCCTTGTCTTTATTTATTTGTTCATTATTTATTCATTTATTTTTATTTCTGATTATTTATTTGAATGTATTTCATTTTGGGGTTTGTAATAGTTTAGTAATAAATGATTTTTTTGCACGTTAACGTAATAATTCATAAAATAATTTTTACTTAATTAATTTGGGTTTTTCCTAATAAAAAGGAGAAATTTCCAACATTTATAGCCCAAAAATCATGCAATAATAAAAGGATTTTTTTGTAAAATATGTAGGAGAGAATCAATGTTTTATACCTAATGAATGCCTCGATTTATGTATGATATTTTCATATTCTATTGGATGATTTGCCTATGTAATAATTTAAGTAGTTTATTTTATTTATTTATTACTTTCTTACATAAATGGTTTATTTTTTATTTATTTTTTATTAATCCATCATGTGAGAAGGGAGATAGTGAACTAATAATAAAAACTCATTTAAAAAGAACACCTAACTAGGGGTATAAGTAAGAGTTAGATCCCTAACACCATCTCTGTTTGGGCATCAATGGTTAAAATCATTTTCTAACATTTTGTTGGGTGGCAACTCTATGATATTCATACTTAATCCATAATAGTGATAAACTATTAAGACTTTACAAAATACATTAGAGTCTCTTTACAAAATATAACAACTGATTAACATCTTACAAAATAGTTGTACTTTTACAAGATTTCTAACACAACATAAAACCGTCAAAATATAAAAAGGAACCAAAAAGAAGACTATATACTTTATAATCTTCAAAGACTTGTGTTGGCCAACCTACTACAAATATCAATCCTGCGAGAAAATCCTAGCCTTGTAACCTACACGGATGAAACACTCGTGCTAAGCTATAAAGCTTAATGGGGAACTAAATCATGATACACGACCACTCACAGTGATCGTCAACAAGCACACAACATGTCTCAAATATAACAATGATTTATTTCAAGAAATAAAAGAAATTAAACATTTACATTCACTTATAGAAATCATAAAGTTCAACAGTAAGAATTTGTATTTATGTTTCAATCGTCTTATATGATCATACAAGTTCCAACTTCCTTTGGACTTAAATTAAACTATTTATTAAAAGATGACTTTATTAATCAATGCTTAATCATAAAGTATAGTTATCTATTATTAATTCCATAAACAATCTTCACAAGTGTTGAAATTATTTTACTTTTATTCTTGCATGTCTAGGATATACACACATTAGAATTATATAACAAATCAACACATCCAAATTACCATGAGATTATAATATTACCACAGGCTTACTTTATGTTCCATAAGTTATTCATGTTATAACATATTAGATGTATCATAAAAATAAGCCTATTAACTAAACATAACACTTGTATATCATTACCATAAATAACATATACATATTAAAGAATGTGTACATGCAACAATATGAACATATATAATCATAGGAAAACACATATATAATCATAGGAAAAATATTTCAAAAACAATGGGTATTATAGCATAACTCTATAACCCTTAATATAAGTTTCTTCATAAATCATATGTTGTCATACATATAAAAATAAAAGGACATATATATATATCATCAATTTAACAATTAGCATGTATTTATGATACTAGCAGTATAGATACATATACTATTGGGCATTCTTTTAGATGCAGGTTATATGTGCAACAAAAGGAATTTCATATGTAGAATAGTATGAAGTCAATTAAGAATTTGCATTCCTTATTAAACTTTTCTTAACATTGACAATAAAGCCTACACTATTCTAAAAAGGTGGATATTGAGTTATACGGTAGTACCCGAAGGTATAAAACTATTGATTATAATAGTGGTACCCGAAGGTACAAATAAGATACCCGGATGTATTAAAAGGTGATCCCTTGTAGGGATAAAATTATATGATAAATCGGTGGACCCAAACGGGGTCAAACAAATAACATGGATCCAAACAGGGCCAATCAAACAACGTGGACCCAAGCGGGGTCAATCAAATAACATGGACCGGTCAAGCGGACCCAAGCGAGGTTGGCTATAACCCAAACGGGGTTGTTAAAATCAACTCTAACTTTTAAAACCAAACAAGGTCACTCTAACTTTTAATTTCAAATGGACCTAAACAGGTTAAAACTGTTCAGAAACAGCTATAAGGTACCCTTATAGGCATGCCTATCTATGCACATTCTAGATTCAATGCAAGCAATTAAATCCTTTCATAAAAACTCACTTTGCTTCACTTTAACTTTATTCACATAAGTTTAATCATATTTATATGTATACACTTATAAAAATGTATACTCATATAAACTATGTAAGATAAACATTATAAGATTACTTTCACTTTTCAACATTACTATCATTTATTTATAAGAAGATCATGGCATGTATTTCCAGAATATCACATATGTAAACAACATTTATCATCTCATTATATTAAATGCCTCTATTCAAAGTACACATGCCCATATATATATATTTCCATATTTCTTTTAAACATATCATATGCTTAAGAACACTTTTGTTTATGATTATAAATTCACACTTATATAAGCTTTGTATTGTCATACTTATATTTATAGAAACCATAATTATATGTCAATGCATATGCATCTCTATGTCATAATTGAGTAAAAGCATATTTCGAGATTTAAACCCATTCATGTATAATCAGGCTGTGTTTATGCTCTAAGCACACATATATCTATTACTAGCGTTATTTCTTCATATATGTAAAGTTGACGTTTCAGCTATACACAACATTAACCTTAATAGATTAAAAGCAAACATGTATAATATTTAGTGTAGTGTCATTTAGACATTCAATATATATATATATATATATATATATATATATATATTACCCCAATCAAAGTTAGGTCATATAACTAAGTACAATAACTATAAGTTCATCAATATGTAAACAACAAAATAATATCATCATTGCATACAAGTATAGATAAAATTATATGCTTCCATTTTCTTGGTCCACATACCTTAACACCAAATGAACATTTATGGTAACATTATAATATCTAACTATCACATATATATCCTATCTATATATAAGAATGTTCACATATAATAGGCATCCATTTACATATAGTTATAGTTATAACTCATAGTATTAAGGTTCTTTAAAAACTTTATTGGCATATATAAATATATATTATCTCATTTAAGCATCTTAATTACGTTCATGCATGATGGTATCAACATTTATATTCTCAATGTTTTAGACATGCATATACATGCACATTCAATTTGAGGTAATATAAATCATATGCATTCATATGGATAATAATGTATGTTCGAATATACAACTTCCAGCATTCATGTGTATGTATTTATATATTCCTATTTTCTTCTTCAAAAATTGAACTCTATATACATTTTATGGCATCAAATTTCATTTATCATGCTTTAACATTTCATTATCAATTTCATAGCTGAATGATTGTATAAAAACATACACTATTATTTGATTAAATATATATATATATATATAAGCATAATTTCACATAACAAGCCTTGTACATGTTTTTGAACATACATGTATATACATAGCACTTCAATCAAATATTTTATATTCTATTTGTAAATTAGTGTATGTTCATGTATACATAGATTTAACATAACAACATTTAACACTAAATATTAAAAATTCTGTGTTTAGAATTTTGCACAATGGCAGAGTTTCAAAACCAAATTATATGCCATTTTTGACCTTGAAAACGTCATTTTAGCAAAAATGTCCTTCTACAAACATGATCCCCCATGTTTTCCCTTTTTGAAACATCAAATATCATTTCAATATCACTTCCAGAACACAAGACATACAAGAGAAATCATAAGCTATTTATAATACCAAAACAGTTTCTGTCACCAATTAGAAAATTCATAGAACAATATACATGAAGAGTTGGAAAAACCTTTATTCATGAAAGTTATAGCCATAACTATATAGTTTAACTATAATTTTACATCACAAAAATGTAACTCCTCTACCAAATCCTATGCTCGAAATACTAAAATCTATTCTTTAACTATAACTAATAGTGTCTACAACATGCGAGCTAATTTTAAAGATCGTTAGACACCGATTAAGAAGTAGATTCCTTCTAAAAAATTGTTTCACTATCTTTATAGTTTACATAGAATCAAACCTTACCTAATTATGACTTAAATACAAGGTGTTATGATCAAAACATTGGGAACTGGACAAAACTACCTACACACTCAAATAGTTAACTTGTAGGAATTTTCTATGTTCTTTAACAACAGAATCAAGCCATGACTTCTTCTAATGAATTGTAGATAATTGAATCTAGTTTACTAAAATTTTTGAATCACCTCAATCCAAGGTCTACAACTCCATATATGGACAAAACAAGAAACCTGGTTCACAAGAACCACCCCCAGTTTTTCCTCAACATTCAAAAACACGATTTTTCCGATTTAAATCTCTCATTAACCCTGAACAAACTAATAAATTACCATTAAAATTAAGTAATCCAAGCATAAACATTTATATCCACACACATGCATGAAGAATAAGTTCCCAAACCTGAACATGCCACTCAAATCTTCCTTAAAATTCTTTTTTTTCTCTCACTATCTTCTTCTTTCAAGATCTTAACTTTCTCCTTCTTTTCCTTTCACAACAATTTAATCCATTAACACAACTTCCAAAATTTAAGTCAATCCATAATTAACCAAAACAGGAAGATGAAGAAGAAGAAGAATTATCAAATTAAGTTAATTACCTTGTAGTTATACGCTAACTTGTTCTTTAAAAATTCACATGCAAGAATTTCTTCAAGGATTTCTTAGAGAGATTTATCAAATAATGAAAGATTGAGAAGAAAGGAAATTCTATAACTCCCTTAAGAAAATGCCATCCCCTACCGTCTTTCTTCTTACATATCTCTTTCATTCCACTAGTAAATGGCTATTTATAATAGATACGAAAAATTTCCTTTTTGGTCCCTTAAAAAGTTGCATGTTCCACTAACTTTTTCTATCTTTTGCATGTTTTACATTGACCCCTCCACTTCTTGCATGTTACAAATTAACCTACTCATTTATTCCTTCTCTTAATTCAACCTCTCAAATCCTTCTTTTATCCACATTTGAACCTCAAGATGCCATATTTACAAATTGACCCCCAAACTAATACTTTATACTTCAATTACATCCTTGAACATTACTAAACCAATATAAATAAATTAATTATGACCTTATAAAATTCATATCATATAATTTACACTTATCACATAATTAATGATAACTTAATAACATTTTTACCCCAATTAATATCTTAACTCTTTATAATTCATCCAATAATGCTCAATTAGACTCTAATAACATGTAATTGCCCTTGAATTCTACTAGGGCTTATTTTAGGTCCTTACAAATCTCTCCCCCTTATGGAATTTCATCCTTAAAATTCATACCTGCATGCTTTACTCATGTACCATACTATCATTGCTATACCTCTATGTCTGTCACAATCATCTAAGATCCCATGCTTCTTCTACAATCTTCTCTATTCATTTCTCATTAAACCTGAAGTCCAAATAAGGCAACCGTATCATACTCTTATATCATTACTATACTTTAATGTATATCCTATCAGTTTCCTTTTTAGTTGGGGCATGTGTTAGTGTAAGCCCTAGCCCCAATACATTGTAATAAAACACTTTGGTTAATAAATGAGGCATTTGTTTTATCTATCGTATTTATGTGCAAATCAATAGATTGAACTATCCAAGAATGTTGTTTCAGTTTAAGTTATCAAGTGTGAGGCACATGGTTGTAAGACCTTTAAACAAATGAGACTTCATTCTAAGTATCCCTAGTCAGTCATTGTTATGGGAATAACAATGAATTAAGACTAGTATGCTCTCTCTGATAAGTTGAGTTATGTCTTACGGATCATAAGGACAAGAGTGTCAATCAGAGATCATAGATACATGTTAAAGAATATGGTATTTGGATTCGATCCACTCATGAGAACACTACATGGTATAAGTCATAAGTATTTCTCATATACAAGTTTTGTATCGGAGTTCTTAGACCTAAAATCTCTATGAAACTCTTTATGAATTACTGTGTGCTTTGACATACACCTAACGTGTTCGTAACAGAGTGACAAGTACGAGTATGCTTGGGTATACATTAATTCATGCTAGAGAGCTTGAGAGAAGTGAAGGGATTACCCCTCTCTATAAGAGAGAAAATATCATCGGCCACTTGATCAGTGAACTGAGAAGCGTATGGCCATACCGAGATGAAATAATGAGTAATCATTATTTATCTAAGAGTTTAGTGTCACTGGAATATCAAGAAACGAATTAATATATATAAGGATGACTAGTTCCATACCTTATATTAATTCTGATATATTTGGGTAAGGGACTGTGCAAAATTGCATTAGGTCACTAAATGCCATATAAATTTTCATTTAATTTGGAATGCTATAATATCTTGCTAGAGAATATTTATAGCCTTTGAATTAATTCATTAATTCATTGCCAACATTAAATGGACCTATAGGATCGCATAATAAGCATTAGGCTTAAAATAATTAAATTAAGTATTGGACATTAATTTGGGCTTTTAATTAAATTCAAATTAATGTGTGTAATGGGTTATAAGATTGCTATTGGACCTTCGCCCATGAGAGAGAGAAATTTAGCCTAGAAGGTTTAATTTCAATTAATTAAATGTCTTGTATTAATTTAATTAATTGAGTATTAAAGCCTAAAAGACTTACGATCAAATTAAATCACTTAAATAGGGATATTAGTGGCCGAAATTCCTAGAGAAAAATTAAAGGAATTTCGGCACATGTATTATTTAATTAAGTGGTTTATTTGATTTATATGTCTTATCTTTTTATCTTGGATTAAATCAAAGGAGTTTATATCAATATATATTACTTGTTTTAATTAAGTGATAAAGGCTAAGATTATTTATCTAGAGGTAGTAGATTTTAGATTTATCACTTAAAAAATAAATTGATATATATTGAATGAGAAAGAAAAAGAAAACCAAGTCTTTCCTTTGGTTTTGGCGTGAAAATCATCTCTCTCTCAAGATTTTTCTTTTGGCCGAATTTCTCAAGAAGAAATAAACTCCTTCATTCTCTTGTGTTCTTGGATATCTATAGCATCTTAAATAAGTATAAGATTAAATCTTATAGCTTAAACCCATTGCAAATACAGAATACTTAAAGTGAGAGCTAGCAATCTCAATTTTAAGCTATCTTTGTGATTGTGTGTGTGAACATAGAGAAGAGTGGCCCAAAGGCTGTTCTTTTGGCTTTGGTGGAGAGGATGAAAGGTTGATATATCCTTATTGATTGTTGGTCATCATCAAAACAAAAATATTGAAGTGCATCTTAACTTGTAAGTTCTACAACCCTAAAATTGCATGTTTCGTTTCTTACTTTGGAATTGTATGGTATGTATGATAATTTTTTTTTGTTTTTTCGCTGTGCTATCATCACATTCATACCATGTCATATTCCATTAGTGGTATCAGAGCATAATCATGCTTATTTTAGTGCTTTAGATGCATGAAAAAATTAATTAAAAATCGTTATTTTGAATACATGCAATGCTGAAATTTTATGTCTTGAGTTTTTTGCATTGTTTTGGTGTAAAAACTATTTTAATTGATTAGATAGGTATTATAATTAATATGACATGTTAATATACTATCCTAAGATGTTCTAGGAGCTGTTAATGGTCGGATTTAATTGATAATACCTAATGGTACATGTTAATATTTAAACTAGGTGCTATTTGGCATGTTAATTGTTAGTTTAACAACTAGTTTTAAATATTAAATGTAAAAACGATTTTGGCATGTTTGTAAGTGATTTTTAAATATTAAATATCAGGTCTGGACATATTTTAAATTTTGTTTTAATTCTGGTCCATGACAATTTAATTGATTAATTTTAAAATCACTTAAAACTATGACTAGTTTGTGTTTGTTACATGTTTAATCAACAATTTTTGTTTTGGTTTGATTAAAATGGTATAAAAACATTTAGATCAAAATGGTACAGAACATTAACTCAATTTTTATGACCTTGTTTAAATAATTAAATGACTCATAAAATTGATTTATGTGTTTATGCATTTTTGTGGCATCATATAAGCATTAAACAACTAGTTTAGTGTTGTTTGTTTGTTTTTCATGAATGCCGTGTATATATATATGTTCTTCATGATTATATGTTTTAATTCATGTTTGTACATATTACATGCATTTTTAATGTTTATTGGCTAAATGACATAAAATTAAAAATGGCAAAATTGGAAATTATACTAGAGTTGATTTATGGCACAAATCTAACTAGTTCGTGTTTTGGGCTTTTAAGAGAACTTATTCAATAAGAGGATTTAGTCCATTGGGCTTTGGCCCAGGCCCATCATGGGGTCTTCTCTTAAAGGTTCAAGTACACAATTTCCATTAATGGGCTTGGCTAAATTAATTAAAATTGGACTTTGTTTGATCCATGAATGTTATGTATATTTATTTGCTTGTTTGGTGAGATAAATGGATATGCATGGTGCATTCATGGGCCCTGGGTTTTTGTAATTAAATATGACCTGTGAGCCATTATGTATTATTGTAAAAGTTTCATTTATTTCTTAGAATAGAATTTACTTGAAGACTTTGTAAATCAAGATGAAGCCCACCGGAGTGGAGAAGCCAAACTCGAAGATTCTTATGTAATAGTATAGAATCTTAGTTGTAGGTTTTTGGGCCCTTGTTTGTCATGCTTTACTTTATGCAAATTATATATATATATGCATGTTATGTATGGATGACAAAGTATATGCCATGTAAGCCATAATAAAATGAATCCCTAAAATAGTAAGTCACAAAGTTGCCTTCCTAATTTGAAACATGTCAAGGAATCGATCATCGGTCATGTAGACTAGGAGTCCTAGATGCGCCCGATTATCTTTGTGAGGCATGGGTTGTGAATGTAGGTTAGACTTAACATGGAAAGGGATGCCCGGACCTAGGCAACTAATAAATGGGCTTGTGCTATAACATCTTAAGATGTTAGCCCATTTGATCCAAGAGTCATGTACGAGACATGATTGGAGTTTTTCCTACCTAAGTAACTTAACTTGTTAGGTGTACAAGCTCAACTTGACTAATAAGTTGTTGTGAAAAGTGGATCTTGGCCCACATTAAATCACTAACGCGAATTATTTAAAGGGATATTAATTCGGTTTGTGGGATTATAAATAAGACCTCATTTAATCTTGCTAAATTTCATTGTAGATTGAAAATGGCATCTTCAAACAATAATTTCTCATTGCGATCGGTCCTTGAAAAGGACAAATTGAATGGCACCAATTTCATAGATTGGTCTCGAAACATAAGAATAGTTCTTAAGCAAGAGAAAAAGTCATATGTTTTGGATGCACCCTTGCCTGAAGAACCTACTAGGAATGCCTCTGCCGTTCAAAAGGAAACTTTTGAGACCAAGAAGAGTGACTCCAATGATGTGACCTGTCTGATGCTGGCCACTATGGTGCCTGGCTTACAAAAGCAATTTGTGGACCAAGAGGATTATGCAATCATGGTGCACCTCAAGGAGATGTTCCAAGAGCAAGCTCATCACGAGAGGTTTGTGACAACAAAGGCATTGATTTCTTGTAAGATGACTGCGGGTACTCCTGTTAGTACCTATGTACTCAAGATGAAAGGGTATCTTGATACTCTTGAGAAGCTTAAGGTATAAGTGCCAATGGAATTGGCCACTAACTTGATCTTAGGATCATTGACTGATGATTATGATCCATTTGTAATGAATTATAACATGCATGTAATGAACAAGTCAGTCACTGAGCTTCATGGGATGCTTAAGAATGCTGAAGAGAACATTCGAAAGACCAATCCCGTATTGATGGTTCAAGAGGGCATTAAAAAGGGACCTGCTAAGGGAAAGGGAAAGGGAAAGGCAATACCCAAGAATGACCTGGCTCGGTTCAAGTTAAGTGGGAGTGCACCTCAGGCCCAATCCAAGCCCAAGGCATAGAAGCTCAAATAGAGTGAGAGCACTTGCTTCCATTGCAACAAGATAGGGCATTGGAGGAAGAATTGCGCTCTCTTCAAGGAAGAACAAAAGAAGAATGGAGCCAAGGCATCCAGTTCTGGTATTTTTGTTGTTGAGATTAACCTTTCTATTTCTACACTTGGGTATTGGATACCGGTTGTGGTTCTCATATTTGTTCAAATGTCCAAGGGCTAAGAAATAGGCGGTTACTTGGAAAGAATGAAGTGGACCTCCGTGTGGGGAATGGAGCACGAGTTGCTGCCATAGAGATAGGCGACTATCGCCTCACTTTACCTTCCGGACTTTGTATAGTTTTGAATAATTGTTATTATGTGCCTGCTATGAGCAAAAACATTATTTCAGTTTCATGTTTGGATTTGGATGAATTTGATTTTATTATTAAAAATGGCAATGCTCATATTCGTCGCCAAGGCATTTCTTGTGGCAATGCCATGTTGTAAAATGGCCTTTATATCCTTGATTTACAAAACAAAGAGTCCATATACAACATTAATACAAAGAGGGTTAAATCAAACGAATTGAACCCTACTTACTTCTGGCATTGTCGTTTAGGACATGCAAATGAAAAATGCATTCTAAGACTCCATAAAACTGGAGTGCTTGGGTCATTCGACTTAGAGTCTTATGATACATGCGAGCCATGTTTGCATGGAAAAATGACAAAGAGTCCTTTTAACAAGAAAGGTGAAAGGACTAATGGCTTATTGGAACTAATACATACCGATGTATGTGGGCCATTAAGTACACAAGCTAGAGGTGGTTTTAGCTACTTCGTGATGTTCATAGATGACTTCAGTAGATATGGCTATGTCTATCTAATGAAGTACAAATCTGAAACTTTTGAGAAATTCAAAGATTTAAGAACGAAGTAGAAAAACAACTTGGCAAAAGTATAAAAGCCATTTAATCAGATTGAGGTGGCGAATACTTAAGCCAAGAATTTGACAGTCATCTAAAAGAGTGTGGTATTATTTCACAGCTCACTCCTCCCGGAATGCCACAATAGAATGATGTGTCCGAAAGGAGAAATCGAACTCTGTTGGACATGGTTTGATCTATGATGAGTCAAGCTAATCTTCTTGCCTCTTTTTGGAGTTATGTATTAGAAATTGTTGCATTTCTACTAAACCGTACTCCAACTAAAGCAGTTGAGAAGACACCATATGAGGTATGGACTGGGAAATAACCCAATATGTCGTTTCTCAGGATTTAGGGCTGTGAAGCACATGTTAAGAAATTAACATCTGACAAACCAGAGTCCAAATCCACTATCTGCTTGTTTGTGGGTTATCCCAAAGAAACAAAGGGATACTACTTTTACTCACAAGCCGAGAACAAAGTATTTGTTGCTCGCAAGGCTGTTTTCTTGGAAAAGGAGTTCCTTCTCAAGAAAGACTATGGGAGTAAAGTAAAACTTAGAGAAATTCAAGTGCCACAAGCACCTACAGAGGATGAGTTGGAAGTGGGATCAAGTTCACAACCAGTTGTGGAACAAGAACCCATTACATAAGTACCTAGAAGGTTCGGTAGGGTACATCAAGAGATTGAGAGATATGGATTTCTAATCACTAACAGTGATACTATTGAGTTAGTAGATCATGAGGATCCTACTACCTACCGAGAAGCCATTGAAAGCCCAGACTCTGAAAATTGGCTTGAAGCCATGAAATTCGAGATGCAATCAATGTACGATAATCAAGTTTAGACCTTGGTTGATCCACTGGAAGGTGCAAAGGTAATTGAATGCAAGTGGCTATTCAAACTCAAAGCTGATAAGACCTACAAAGGTAGACTAGTAGCAAAAGGTTTTCGACAAACTCATGGTGTAGACTATGACGAGACCTTTTTGCCTGTAGTCATGCTCAAGTCCATTAGGATCTTGCTTGCCATAGCTGCATATCATGATTATGAGATATGGCAAATGGATGTCAAAACTACTTTCCTCAATGAAAGTTTACTTGAGGATGTGTATATGACACAATCTGAGGGTTTTGTCAATCCCAAGCATCCTAATAAGGTTTGCAAGCTTCAAAAATCCATTTATGGATTAAAGAAAGCATCCCGAAGTTGGAATATTCATTTTGATGAGGCAGTTAAAGAATTTGACTTCATCAAGAATGAAGATTAGCCCTGTGTGTACAAGAAGGTTAATAGGAGCATAGTAGTATTTCTGGTCCTATATGTGGACGACATCCTTCTCATTGGGAATGATATTCCAACATTGCAAAAGGTTAAGCAATGGTTGGGAAAATGTTTCTAAATGAAAGACTTAGGTGAAGCCAAGACAATACTTGGTATTCGAATCTATAAAGATAGATCGAATTGGCTTTTGGGACTAAGTGAATAAAAGTACATAGACAAAGTACTAAAGTGTTTTAGTATGGGAGACTCAAAGAAAGGGTACATACCTTTGGCTTTGGGAGTTCCTTTGATTAAAGAACAGTGCCCTAAAACCACAGAGGAAAGGGACAACATGAGTAGAATCCCATATACATATGCTATTGGATCTATCATGTACGCTATGTTATATACTAGGTTGGATGTTGCTCATGCACTGAGTATAACCAGTAGGTTTCAGCAAGACCTTGGTGAGAAGCACTGGTCTGCAGTAAAAGGGATTCTGAAGTACTTGCGAAGGACTAAGGATCACTTCTTGGTGTATGGTGGTCAAGAATAGATCGTCATACAAGGTTATGCCGATGTTGCTTTTCAGACCAGCACCCAAGATTTTAGATCGCAATTTGGGTTTGTTTTTGTTTTGAACGGTGGTGCTGTCAGCTGGAGAAGCTCGAAGCAAGAGACCGTTGCGGACTCAACTGCAGAATCTGAGTATATTGTAGCAAGTGAGGCTGCAAAAGAGGCTGTTTGGATTAAAAATTTCATTTCTAGATTAGGCATGGTCCCAAGCATCTTAGATCTATTAGAAATTTTCTGTGACAACAACGGGGCCATCGCACAGGCTAAGGAGTCCCGGTCACACCAGAAATCCAAACACATACTCAGGAGGTACCACCTGATCAGAGAGATCATTGATCGTAGGGACGTCAAGGTTAGCAAGATAGCAAGTGAAGACAATGTAGCAGATCCTTTGACGAAACAGTTGTGTCCAAATCTGCACGAAACTAATTTGAGAGCATTCGGTCTTAGGGCTATGCCCAATTGGGACTAGTGCTAGTGGGAGATTGTTAGTGTAAGCCTTAGCCCCATTACATTGTAATAAAACACTTGGGTTAATAAATGAGGCATTTATTTTATCTATTGTATTCCTATGCATATCAATAGATAGAACAATCCAAGAATGTTGTTTCAGTTTAAGTTATCAAGTGCGAGGCACATGGTTGTAAGACCTTGAAACAAAAGAGACTTCATTCTAAATATCCTTAGTCAGTCATTGTTATGGGAATAACAATAAATTAAGAATAGTATGCTCTCTCTGATAAGTTGAGTTCTGTCTTACGGATCATAAGCACAAGAGTGTCAATCAGAGATCATAGATACATGTTAAAGAACATGGTATCTGGATTCGATCTACTCATAAGAACACTATATGGTACATGTCATAAGTGTTTCTCATATGCAAGTTTTGTATCGGAGTTCTTAGACCTAAAATCTCTATAAAACTCTTTATGAATTACTGTGTGCTTTGACATAAACCTAACGTGCTCGTAACAAAGTGACAAGTATGGGTATGCTTGGGTATACATTGATTCATGTTAGAGAGAATGAGAGAAGTGAAGGGATTACCCCTCTCTATAAGAGAGAAAATATCATCGGCCACTTATGGCCATACTGAGATGAAATAATGAGTAATCATTATTTATTTGAGAGTTCAGTGTCACTGGAATATCAAGAAAGGAATTAATATATATAAGGATGACTAGTTCCATGCCTTATATTAATTCTGATATTTTTGGGTAAGGGACTGTGCAAAATTGCATTAGGTCACTAAATGCCATATCCATTTTCATTTAATTTGGAATGCTATAATATCTTGCTAGAGAATATTTATAGCCTTTGAATTAATTCATTAATTCATTACCAACATTAAATGGACCTATACGATCGGACATAAAGCATTGGGCTTAAAATAATTAAATTAAGTATTGGGCATTAATTTGGGCTTTTAATTAAATTCAAATTAATGTGTGTAATGGGTTATAAGATTGTTATTGGACCTTGGCCCATAAGAGAGAGAAATTCAGCCCAGAAGGTTTAATTTCAATTAATTAAATGTCTTGTATTAATTTAATTAATTAAGTATTGAAGGCTAAAAGACTTATGATAAAATTAAATCACTTAAATAGGGATATTAGTGGCCGAAATTCCTAGAGAAAAATTAAAGGAATTTTGGCACATTTATTATTTAATTAAGTGGTTTATTTGATTTATATGTCTTATCTTTTTATCTTGGATTAAATCAAATGAGTTTTTATCAATATATATTACTTGTTTTAATTAAGTGATAAAGGCTAAGATTATTTATCTAGAGGTAGTACATTTTAGATTTATCACTTAAAAAATAAATTGATATTTATTGAATGAGAGAGAAAAAGAAAACCAAGTCTTTCCTTTGGTTTTGGCGTGAAAATCATCTCTCTCTCAAGATTTTTCTTTTGGCCGAATTTCTCAAGAAGAAATAAACTCCTTCATTCTCTTGTGTTCTTGGATGTCTATATCATCTTATAGAAGTATAAGATTAAATCTTGTAACTTAAACCCATTGCAAATACACAATACTTAAAGTGAGAGCTAGCAATCTCAATTTTAAGCTATCTTTGTGATTGTGTATGTGAACATAGAGAAGAGTGGCGTAAAGGCTGTTCTTTTGGCAATGGTGGAGAGGATCAAAGGTTGATATATCCTTCTTGATTGTTGGTCATCATCAAAACCAAAATATCGAAGTGCATCTTAAGTTGTAAGTTCCACAACCCTAAAATTGCATGTTTCGTTTCTTGCTTTGGAATTGTATGGTATGTATGATAAAAATTTTTTGTTTTTCCGCTGTGCTATCATCACATTCATACCATGTCATATTCCATCAGCATGTACATGTGGTATGATGCTATTCATGCTTTGTCATGTAATGCACAATGCTATGTGATGAATGTATGCAATAGAATACAGAGGTGTATTCTCTTGTTCTGTATATCTTATGCCCCATCCCATATGAAATATTTCATCAATTGCCCTTACTCAAAAAGAAAACACTGACATATATATATAGAGCATTTTAATGAATCATCAAATTATCATTTCAAAAGCCTCAACTGTAGATCTTTTTCATCAATTGACGTAGCTCCGTCTCATGTATCATTATAAAATAATCACTATGTATTCTGCTAACACACTTGTACCATAATCGCATATACTAATCACATCCATATATCATTGACAAACTTCCATCATATCAAATATTTCGAAAGCATATAATTTTTTTATTTCTAAGTTTAGGATTTATCAATCCAAATAAATAAATTCTAAGATAAAAGAGATATTTACCAAAAACTTGTTCAGCAGCTTCAAACTCTTTTAGAACCTTAAGCTTCTTTTTCACTCTTTGATGTTGTTCTCTTAATCTTTTGGGCTCTTGGGCCATTTGCCAAAAAATTATCAGTACTTCCACATCTAAAACAAGCCTGATTTGCAACCCTACATATACCCCAATGATTTTTAGAGCAATAAATGCACTTAGGGGCTCGAGAACCACTGCCTTCTTTGATTAAATCTTGCTTGAGATGTGTTATTTTGCTGGAGAAACCTTCTTCCATCATTTTTTTTCTTTTATTCGATTTCTCTTGGTTTGGGTTCTTATTATAGTTACCTTTAATCTCATAGTTATTCTCAACATCTGTCATCATTCTTAATTTAGATAACTCTTGTAGAATCTGAGTTAAATCATGGATCACCACTTTTAACCTTTCAAGTAAGGAAATCGGTATTTCAACACAGTTCACTTTCGAAGATTTAGGAGCATAAGAGTTTAAAGCCCCAGTACTATAATCTTTGACTATCTCATCTCTAGTTTCTTTTGACTTATCCATCCTTCAATCTATACAAAACAAAACAGTGATATCTAGATTAGGCCAACACAAAAACTTCCTATGACAACAATTGTAAACACTTATAGCCAGAAATGGCTAAACCTAAGCTCTGATACCACTAATTGTAGCACCCTTATTCTATAATCTATATATATATATCACTTCATCCATCTCATTACACATGTTTTACTGTGCAACATAAACATATACCAACTATATAGAGAACTAATATTTATCCTTAATCCATAAGAGTGCTAAACTATTAAGACTTTACAATATACATTAGAGTCTCTTTACAAAATATAACAAATGATTAACATCTTACAAAACAGTTGTACTTTTACAAGATTTCCAACACAATATAAAACCCTCGAAATACAAAAAGGAACGAAAAAGAAGACTATATACTTTATAATCTTCAAAGACTTATGTTCGCCAACCTGCTACAGATATCAATCTTGAGAGAAAATCCTAGCCTTTCAACCTACATGGATGAAACACCTGTGCTAAGCTATAAAGCTTAGTGGGGAACTAAATCATGAAACACGACCACTCACAGTGATCGTCAACAAGCACACAACATGCCTCAAATATAACAATGATTTATTTCAAGAAATGAAAGAAATTGAACATTTACATTCACTTATAGAAATCATAAAGTTCAATAATAAGAATTTGTATTGACGTTTTAATCATCATATAGGATAATACAAGTTCCAACTTCCTTTGGACTTAAATTGAACTATTTAATACATGATTATTTTATTAATCAATGCTTAATCATAAAAGTATAGTTATCTATTATTAATTCTATAAACAATCTTCACAATTGTTGAAATTATCTTACTTCTATTCTTGTCTGTCTAGGATATACACACATTAGAATTATATAACAAATCAACACTTTTAAATTGCAATGAGATTGTAATATTACCATAGGCTTACTTTATGTCCATAGGTTACTCATGTTATAACATATTAGATGTATCATAAAAATAAGCCTATCAACTAAACATAACACTTGTATATCATTACCATAAATAACATATACATATTAAAGAATGTGTACATGCAACAATATGAACACATATATAATCATAGGAAAACACATATATAATCATAGGAAAAATATTTCAAAAACAATGGGTATTATAGCATAACTCTTATAACCCTTAATATAAGTTTCTTCATAAATCATATGTTGTCATACATATAAAAATAAAGGACATATATATATATATCATCAATTTAACAATTAGCATGTATTTATGATACTAGCAGTGTAGATACATATACTATTGGGCATTCTTTTAGATGTGGGTTATATGTGCAACAAAAGGAATTTCATATGTATATAGTATGAAGTCAATTAAGAATTTGCATGCCTTATTAAACTTTTTCTTAACCTTTGACAATAAAGCCTGCACTATTCTAAAGAGGTGGATATCGAGTTATACGATAGTACCCGAAGGTAAAAAACTGTTGATTATATTAGTGGCACCCCGAAGGTACAAATAAGATACCTAGAGGTATTAAACGGTGATCCCTTGTATGGATAAACTTATATGATAAATCAGTGGAGCCAAACGGGGTTAAACAAATAACATGGACCCAAATAGGGTCAATCAAATAACATGGACCCAACTGGGGTCAATCAAATAACATAGACCGGTTAAGCGGACCCAAACAGGGTTGTTAAAATCAACTCTAACTTTTAAACCCAAATAGGGTCACTCTAACTTTTAATTTCAAGTGGACCTAAACAGGACAAAAATGTTCAAAAACAGTTGTAAAGGTACCCTTATAGGCATGCCTATCTATCCATATCCTAGACTCAATGCAGGCAATTAAATCCTTTCACAAAAACTCACTTTGCTTTACTTTAACTTTATTCACATAAGTTTAATCATATTTATATGTATACACTTATAAAAATGTATACTCACATAAACTATGTAAGATAAACATTATAAGACTACTTCCACTTTTCAACATTACTACCCTTTATTTATAAGGAGATCATGGCATGTATTTCCACAATATCACATATGTAAACAACATTTATCATCTCATTATATTAAGTGCCTCTATTCAATGTATACATGCCAATATATCTATATTTCCATATTTCTTTTAAACATACCATATGCTTAAGAACACTCTTATTTATGATTATAAATTCACACTTATATAAGCTTTGTATTGTCATACTTATATAATATATTTATAGAAACCATAATTATATGTAAATGCATATGCATCTCTATGTCATAATTAAGTAAAAGCATATTTCGAGATTTAAACCCATTCATGTATAATCACACTGTGTTTATGCTATAAGCACACTTATATTCCATTAATAGCGTTATTTCTTCATATATGTAAAGTTGACATTTCAGCTGTACACAACATTAACCTCAATAGATTAATAGCAAACATGTATATTATTTAGTATAGTGTCATATAGACATTCATGTATATATATATAAATATATTAGCCCAATAAAAGTTAGGTCATATAACTAAGTACAATAACTATAAGTTCATCAATATGTAAACAACAAAATAATATCATCATTGCATACAAGTATAGATAACATTATATGCTTCCATTTTCTTGGTCCACATACCTTAACACCAAATGAACATTTATGGTAACATCATAACATCTAACTATCACATATATATCCTATCTATATATAAGAATGTTCACATATAATAGACATCCATTTACATATAGTTATAGTTATAACTCACAGTATTAAGGTTCTTTAAAAACTTTATTAGCATATATAAATATATATTATCTCATTTCAGCATCTTAATTATGTTCATGCGTGATGGTATCAGCATTTATATTTTCAATGTTTTAGACATACATATACATGCACATTCAATTTGAGGTAATATAAATCATATGCATTCATATGGACAATTATAAATGTTCATATATACAACTTCCAACATTCATGTATATGTATTTATATATTCCTATTTTCTTCTTCAAAAATTAAACTCTATATACATTTTATGGCATCAAATTTCATTTCTCATGCTTTAACATTTCATTATCAATTTCATAGCTGAATAATTGTATAAAAACATACACTATCATTTGATTAAATATATATATATATATATATATATATATATATAAGCATAATTTCACATAACGGACCATGTACATGTTTTTGAACATACATGTATACACATAACACTTCATTCAAATATTTTATATGTTATTTGTAAATTAGTGTATATTCATGTATGCATAGATTTAACATAAAAACATTTAACACTTAATATTAAAAATTATGCATTTAGAATTCTGCATAGTGGCAGAGTTTCATAACTAACTTATATGCTAGTTTTGACCTTGAAAACATCATTTTTAGCAAAAATGTCATTCTACAAACATGATCCCCCATTTTTTTCCTTTCTAAAACATCAAATATCAATTCAATATCACTTGTAGTACTCAAGATATGCAAGAGAAATGATAAGTTGTTCATAATACCAAAACAGTTTCTATCACCAATTAGAAAATTCATAGAAAAATATACATGAAGAGTTGGACAAACCTTTATTCATGAAAGTTGTAGCCATAACTGTATAGTTTAACTAGAATTTTACATCACAAAAATTTAACTCATCTACCAAATCCTATGCTCGAAATACTAAAATCTTTTCTTTAACAGTAACTAACAGTGTCTACAACATGCAAGCTAATTTTAAAGATAGTTAAAGGCCAATTAAGAAGTGGCTTCCCTTTACAAACTTGTTTCCCTATCTTTCTAGTTTACACAGAAGTAAACATTACCCCATTATGACTTAAATACAAGGCATTCTGATCAAAACATTGGGAACTGGTCAAAACTACCTATGCACTTAAATAGTTCACTTGTACGAATTTTCTATGTTCCTTAAAAATAGAATAAAGGCATGAATTCTTCTAATACATTGTAGATAATTGAATCTAGTTTACCCAAATTTTTGAATCACCTCAATCAGATGTCTACAAGTCCATATATGGACAAAACAAAAAACTTGGTTCACAAGAACCACACCCCGTTTTTCCTCAACATTCAAAAACATGATTTTTCCTATTTAAATCTCTCATTAACCCTAAACAAACAAATGAAATATTGAAAAGAAAGGAAATTCTATAACTCCCTCAATAAAATTCTATCTCCTACCTTCTTTCTTCTTACATTTCTTTTTCATTCCACTTGTAAATGGCTATTTATAATAGCTAGGGAAAATTTCCTTTTTGGTCCCTTAAAAAGTTGCATGTTCCACTAACTTCTTTCTATCTTTTGCATATTTTACATTGAACCCTCCACTTCTTGCTTGTTACAAATTAAACTACTCATTTATTCCTTCTCTTAATTCAACCTCTCAAATCCTTCTTTTATCCACATTTGACCCTTAAGATGCCATATTTACAAATTAACCCCTAAACTAATAATTTATACTTCAATTACATCCTTGAACATTATTAAACAAATATAAATAAATTAATTATATCTTAATCATATAATTTACACATTTATCACATAATTAATGATAACTTAATAATATTTTTGACCTAATTAATATCTTAACTCTTAATAATTCAACCAATAATGCTCAATTAGACTCTAATAAAATGTAATTACCCTTGAATTCTACTAGGGCTTATTTTAGGTCCTTACACACAACACTTCAAGTCCCAATATCATATAGTAGCAAAAATGAGGCTAGTATCCAGTTTCAGCCTCCTCAAAAATATTAAGTTGGAATAAGGGTTCAAAATGAGGTTTTCCCAAGTCTTTAGGCTATCTAAAAGTTTATGTAGTCTATTTATGATAGCTATCAACATGAGGAGAATATTTGGGCATTCTGTGTAAAATAACAAAGTGGGAAATGGCTCTAAATAAAAGTGGAAAGGAAAGGAAAATAGGAGAAAGAAAGGAGAAGAATACCCAGTTAAGGAGGGTTGACTAAGTAGCTATGAGTCAAGAGCAGAAATATCAAGAATCAAGCAACTTTTTAAATAGCCACCTTGACAAAAGGGCATGGCTTAGGGAGGAGTCATAACCAGCTTGTCACCCTTAACTCACTTGGATGAATAGACTTTTTCTACATTTTACATGGTTCATGCATTTAACATCCATATTTTTGCTTTTTTATTTTTTTATTTCTTATAAGAAATAAAATTCAAACATTAGCACAAATAAAGGCCCTACTTAAAAATTCAGGGAGTATTAAAAAAAATAAAAGGCATAAAATAAATGATAAATAATAATTAGGTACATAGAAATAATTTGGTAGAGGTAAAAATGTACATAATACCTATTATAAGTGTTTTTGTCAATTTTAGCATGAAAATCCATAAAATTTTCAAAATTTCAAAGATAGACGAGACAAGATTATGCTTCTTAGTTGTTATGAGTGACAGGTTGCCCGTCTGTCATGTCGAATTTGAAAAATTGAAGCTTTCTTCTTCCTCTTCCCCTTCGTCTTCTTCTTAAGATTTTATTTCCATTTATCTCCGATTTTTCTCCATTTTCTTCATCATTTCTCATCCATTTCGACTCTCATTTGTACTTAAAAAGCCCTTGGATTGAAGGTACCATATTTTTCAAGTTTAATTGCATTTTATAAAGTTTGCATTTTCACATTGAAGTTGGTTTTTTGTGTAACTTTCCCTAATTTTCTCATTATTTTCAACAATTTTGATATATTTAAATGATATGAATGTGTTTATGATCAATTTTACTCAATCATAATAGAAATATGGAGTTTCTCTTGTGGTGTTTTATGCACTGTAATTGAATGTTTTGCTTTAGACGTTAAGTCAAATAAGAAAAGTCGAGAAATAATGGAATTTGTTAGGTGAAAACTTTAAATTGTTTTGGATTTTTAATTCACATCAAATGCAATAAAAAAGAAAACCTTGTTGATTTCTTTTTATTGGATTTTTTTCTTAAATGTAGTTAAAAAATAGAAAAATAAAAAAATAAAAATTGCTATAACTGTTTAAAAATTATTTTTAGTGTGCATAGATAAAATGAAATAGTGAAAAAATAATAACAAATAATGATTGAATGCACCAAAGAAAACTAATTGGTTGTGTTTTTTATATATTTATAATTAAGAGCCTAAGTACATGAAAATAATATAAAAGAGGAAAAGAGACAGAAATGCCCTTGTTTTGCTTCTTATTTTGAATTTTAATTGGAGAAATTAAACTGCATTATGTGGCTTCGGCCTATGTTGCATTTTTTTTGAATATTTTTACGGAGGGGTTAGGTAGATTATACCTAAAATGCTATGAAATTTTTGTTAGAATTTTTTTTTAACAATAAACATGTAATTTTAAATTTTATTGTCATGCATGTTTGCTAAAAATACCCATTGATGGGGCCTAGGTTGAATTTTGAATTATGGCGTGCCCCGAACACATTTTTTTGTTTATCAAATTATTTCAATCAAAGTTGAAATACTGTTGAAATTGAAGAACAAGTTGGAATTTGATTATGTTGGATTTTAACGGTTACATGCCATCACATAAATGAGCGAAATTTTAAAATTTTTAACCATTAGATCTGATATTGCCATGAATACACAATATAACTATATGAGAATTAATAATTAAATAATAAATTAAAGAAAAATCACCTTTGATTTTGTTGAACAGTTGGTTTTTACTTCGCATCGGGTTGTCGCAAACCACAAGTGTCCAAAATCAAACACCTCCAACGAGTAATCCACACTAGAGAGGGATAAATTCAACCAACAAATTGGTGTTTAACTAGGGATGGCCAAAATTTCAAGAAGCTAGCTTGGAGTTAGCGCAAAAAGGAGAGAGAGATTAGAGAAAAAGACTTTCTTTTTGTTTTAATCACTTAACCCTAATTTCTCATTAGTTGGCCTTTTATAGTTAGGTTAAAATTCCAACTCCTTAATGACATTGGGCCTCTTTAAAATTGCTGGAGAATTATTAATTGGGCCTCTAGAATTAATTATAATCATTTGGGCTTAATTAAATCCAATTTAAACCTTTTCATAAAAGACTATGCATAAAACCCACAAACTAGGCCCTTTGTGCAACTAATTGGATTTAAAAAACCCAAATGGATTCCAAATCCAACCAATTAAATATGTGAGTTCCATAACACTTATGTAACATATATAAATTAATTTGGTGCATGAAATATGCCATTAAGTACTTATATTCTTGACTTGGCATGTGGCCCTTTTAGAAGGGCTTTCGCCAAATGCTTCATTCCTCTAGCCTTTAATAATCTTCCAATGGACTTATTAATTATTATACCAGTCCTATAACACTTATAGTAGTCCTATAACACTTATAAGATAATAATAATTAATCATGAAATACATTATTTCAATTAAGTCCAATTTATAGAACATTTCTCAGAAGTTATGCGGACAATTTTATTTGATCATAATTAATCAAACTCTTTAATTAATTATTATCATATTCACTTCTCTACCTTCATAATAATATCAAATATTATTATCCTTGTCATTTTAACCATTTTACCCTTTTCTCATCACACAAACATAACATTTAAACATGTTTATTTACACAAGTAATCATAGAATCATTCATGGCAATTATAGAGAGAATGGTAGCGAAAGAGCTTTGAATTTACCCTCATTAGCTTAAAATCCAATAAATTTCATGGTTTATAGGTGTTTAGATTAAAAGAATATTAGACGAATAAAATAGATTTTTAAAGAGAGAGAATTTTATTTTCTTTTTCTCTAAAGTTTGCATTATGTAAAAAGTGATTCCCCTCCCTTTAGAAAGCCTAGAATCTTAGCTTTTATACTTAGGTTAAAGTTGGAGTTAGATTCCAACTGTAATTTCACAAATTTTGAAAAAATCCCCCATTAAATCTAGATGAAATCCTTTTAAACATTTATCCCTTTTTTTTTAATTTAAAACATGTGAGAATTCTAGAAAATGAGCCAGGGATAGCTGCCCCTCAGTAAGAGGCGCCCATCCTTGAGTCCAAAATTCTATAACCTAAATACCCTAATTACTTGGATAAAAGAGAGAAGGCCAGGTGATGATTGTCCCTCGTATGATAGATAACTATTTGTCACCTCTGAAGGCAAAAATTAGGATTTTTCATGGGCTTTTGTTAAAACACTTGAAAATATTTTGAAAATCATAAAAATATTTTACAAAAAAAGTGAGAAATTCATAATTGAAGCTTCGATATCCAAACCTACTATCAATAATATACTATTTCCTCTTCATTGGTAACCTTGATGTAGGCTACACTTGGGTCACTGTGTTCACAATTGCTCTAAATTTTATGGAGTTTGTGCACTCGTGCCAAAGTGAGCCAAAATTTAAAGTAAAAGAAAAAAGATACGTACCTAAGGCAGCGAGTCTCTTGATTGATTAAAATGTGTACCTTTTGAGATAGTTAGTCTTTTGATTAGTTAAAACATATACATTCTAAGGTAGTGAGTATCTTGATCAATAAAAACACGTACCTTCTAAGGTAGTAAGTCTCTTGGTTAAGTAGTTATCATAAGCTTGTTAATGCGTTAACCTTGGTCGAGTAGTTAGCACTAGTTTGTCAATGTGTTAACCTTAGATTTGATTGTTTAAATTAGCAACCTGGGGCATGTAGAATTAGGATAAGTTGATTGACTTTGATTAGCGACTAGTGCATGTAGAATCAGGTTTTTTTAATGCAGTTGATTAGCACCTAAGCCATGCAGAATTGAGATGACTTGATTGGATCTAATTAGCACCTGGGGTATGTATAATCAGGTTGTTTGAATGCATCTAATTAGTGCCCAGGGTATGTAAAATTGAGATGACTTGATTGGAATTGATTAGTGCTTGACGCATTCAGAATCAAGATGAGTTGATTGGATTTGATTAGCATCAGGTTAATTAGATGCATTTGATTAGCATTGGGGCATGCATAATTTAGACAAATTGGTTGGATCTTATTAGCAACAAGTTGTTTGGCCTACAAAATCAAATAAGATTTGAGTAATATTTGATTAATGTCAACTGTAGACTGACCCTCTCATGTTGTTGATACTTCTGATGGGTGCTCTATCACCTTTTATAGCAATGTTCCACTAGGGAGATTTCTGGCAAGTATGCTTCTGTGAGGAGTTACTACTACTTTTGAAGTCATTCTAGCAAATATACATCTATAAGTAGTTACTGAGTTGTCAGAAGCCTTTATGGCACACTTACTAATTACAGTGTCACCACTTTACAAATTGGCATTAAAGTAAGGAAAACCATCATCTCAAGGCTATTAGCATACATGATCTTACTATACATTTTTCAAAAATTATCATCAGGCTTTTGCCTATTATTTAAGAGTTCCTTGCTCTACATCTCTTTTATTTCAACCTATTTAGATAACTTCTTATGATGATGATAAGTATCATATTCCTTGTTGTTGAAGGGGTGAATACATACCTTTTGGTGGGAGTTTTAAGCACCTATTGTGAGAATGATTTGGTATTAGTACTTTATTTATGGAGTTTAGTTTTGCAGAATTTTTCATTATTTTCTTTTTGTGTTCATTATTATTACTTTTGTCTTATCATGGCATCTCTTTTTCATTCAATTCATTAATAATTTCATTTCATTCATTTTCAGGCATAATGAACATAAGCAAAATAAAAGCAAAAAATATAAGATAAGTGCATAAATTAAATACAAATTCTATATATATATATATATATATATATATATATTATATATAATATTCAAAGAAAGTTTTAAAACTCCCTAAATAAAGAACAATAAATCTACTATAAAGGCCCTAGTCCTCAGTGGTAGGCCAGCCTAGAAGGAGGTCTGAATACTGAGGGTTTGAGAGGTCTGGCAGGTGCCATAGGTTATGGCGTTGTTGGTGGTTGCTCCATAGCCTACCTAAATCTGAACTGAAACCTAGGTAGTACAGTTGTCAAAGGCTGTAGGATTTGTGCGATCATCTTCGCAAGCCGATGTGATGCCTGGCAAACCTTAGTGATGGCCATAGAATACTGCTTAAGGTATCACATTAGGTCACCTCTTAGATACCCAATATATCTCCTTAGCTGCTCATCTGTCTTTACCATGGCCTGCCTGCCTCTGGGGACCTCTCCCTCAATGCAAGAGCTCTACACCCTAATTTGTGTTAGAGACTCATCAACCACCTATAGGGTCTCCTCAAATATCTATCCTGTAGCTACCAAATCAGCCCCTAATACCCCCGCAGCTCTATTCTTAGAATTTGTAAAATCATTGGTAATGTTTATAAGGACTGCACTACTATGAGTATCATCTACAACATCGGATCTTGATGTCTACATGCATCTTCTGGTGCTATCAATCTCCTAAAAATATCATCAAATAGAGAAGTTGAGGATGGATGTGCCAGTCCCCCAGATGAAGATGCCTTTAGGCAGGCTGGTGATGGTGGTACAGATGGCAAATGAATTGTAAATGCCTCATAGGGAGAGAACCTCCCCATCCTCCTAGCAAGCGACCACTGATGGGTGGAAGGCAATCAAGGATGAGCTGATGGTTGTGGTGATCCATCTAAGAGATCTAATAGATCTAGTTACATATTGAACTCAAAATCATAATCATCTCTTGCCCCCAAGTGTTGCTATGGCTTATGAGGCTCATCTACTTAATCCTTCTACTAAGGTGGTTGTGTAAAGGGTACCTGTAGTGCTATTGGTGCCCCTTGTAGTGGCTAGCCTTGTTCACCTCCCTTTGTGGGTGCATCTAACACTATGGGGTCTAGGCCATATCTGTGTATAGTCTTAGAGATAGTTAACAGTCTGTACTCCCCCTCGTGCTCCTCAAGGGCCTCAAAAATTTTCTTAGTGATCGTAGCTTGTAAATCAACATAAATGCCCTCAAGAATGGAGTCAATAAATATGCTCTCAACTACCCCTAGAGATATCAGTAGGTGAGTATGATGCCTCCTATAAAGATTTGTATAGTAGATTGAGTTGATACCTTGACTAGTGAGCTCATGATCTCATGCGTAATGTCTACATGCCTCTACTCCTTGATCCCTCAAAAAGTAATGATATTAGGGGATTTAATCGTCCTTAAACTCTCTGTGCATCCCAAGTAAGAGGTGGATAGTACCCTTTGAATGTACCTATAAACCATGGTGCCCATTATAGTGTTCTTCGCTGTGTCTGACTGATATACTACCCCCAGTAGTGTCACTGCCCTTAATCTGGTTTGATGCATAATCCCAAGAGGCATGACTACATCAAGCCCAATTGGAAGGCCTATAGCCTCGGTAACTCTACGATGTGTGAGGCTATAATGGATGCCTAGTGCCTTGAACTGGACCACCCCGTCATCTTTATCTGACCTCTGGTAACCACTATACTGAAGCATAGCTAGGACCTTTTTGATGATGTCAAGTTAGGTCATATAAACTAGAGCAAAGAACTCCATTTAACCTATTATGGCTAAGAGTCTATTAACCTCATCCATTAGCCCGATGTCCCACAAGAACTGTTTGGACATAAAGCAGCTCAATTTATACTGTATTCGTAGTAAGCTAACCTGTATAGAATCATGTGCTAGGCATCACAATGCAATATATAACATCCTAAACCCATTATCAGGTGTTCTAGCAAACATCCATGACAAATGAGGCATAATACTTATTTTATATCTAACAAAATTTTAGTAGCATTCTAGCTAGGAATGTGCCTGCCTCTTGCAAAAAAAATTAGTTTAAAGCAACCACTAGCCATTATGACCACTAGCAAACACAATCCATGCTATTTAATATAGGAAACCAAGTTTATACATAACTATCTTAGTCTAATTATAGTCTTAAGTTTAACATGTTTTTATATGCATTAAATAAAAACTACCTATTTTAGTTGCTGAAAATAATTTACATATTTACGTTCTCATATACAAGGTATTTTCCTAGTTACAGTGTCATGTAAAAAAAGTTCTATAACTTAAGTTAGCATTCCTAAAGGCATTGTTCATTTCTAAGCTATACGATAGCATATTTATATACATTAATGTACTGCTAAAGCCTAAAAACATGCTTAAAAGGTCTAAACATAATTTAAACTAGTGAACCAAATAAATAAATACGAGAGAAGTTCTAAGGGTATTTACTTGTAGAATAAGTAAGAGATGAAATATAGTGCGAAACAAAATAGAAATGGATCGGTCCCTGAAGTGCTCGTTGCTCCTAGGAGAGTTTAGGCATAAATGGCTCAAAAAATAGACGAAGAATGAAAGAGAAATGGAAGAAAAGACAAGAGGAAAAGGCTTTGATCAGAAAAAATGGTGGTTATTAAAAAAATGAAGAAGAAAGGTCTTTTTATTCAAATTTCAAGTGATGGACAGGAAGCCCATCCTTCGCTAGCGATGGATAGGAGTCTAGGATGCCCCTTCCCTCATATCTTTTTGACCATTATGCCCTTTTCTTTCTTTCTTTTTTCAATTTTTACTTCTTATATTTATTCTTTTACTTCCATTATTTACACAAAACCCATATATTTACTACTATTTACAAACTTATGCAACTATTGCACACGTTATTTATTTGCTTAATTTATATTTACATTATTTGCATACCTAACTACTTTATTTAGGGAATTATTTAGCTGTACATATTTATTTGAATTTGAAAATACTCATTGAAATTTATGATGTCTCTTGAATTTTTTGATTTTTTGTGTCTAAAATTTTCAGAGCCATCTATCTAGATCATGAAGCTTTTGGATCCCTTACAAAAATGAAAACGAAAGAAAATGCAATAGTTTATACATGCAATGCGTGGAACATGTAGAAAAATGCATTTTGGGTCATCTAGAGATGACAGATGGTTTGGTCATTGCTTGTTCCTTAAGGGATGGGCATCTCTTATCACTTTCTATAAATAATGTTAAAATTTTCTTGGTTTTGTGGCTTTGAACTCTCTCTTTTTGAGGAATCTTCTACCAAGTATTTCTCTTTCTTTTATTTTATTTTTGGTCATTTTTCCTTTTAGTTATTTATTTTCCTCTATTATATTTACACTAAGACCATTTTTAAAATTCCTATTACCATGACTACCGGACTTGCAAAATTACATCGACTGTTGGATGATCTGAAAACCTAGGTGGACCTTCTTTTGGCTATATATTATAGTTTGAGATTTCTAAAGAGAGTGTCTATAGATAGGAACTTACTACTTGCTACTGCTCAATACTAGGATCTAAGATTCTACGTGTTTAGAGGAGTTTGCTGTGATAGTCGATGTTAGGTTTGAGCCCGATACCTAGCCATATTTGCCATTCTTTGTTTCTAGGTACCGTAAAGAAGTGGCTTTTGCCTTAGGCATCTTTTTTTTAAGGCTAGGGCTTTGGTACCTTATAGGGAAATATTCTCACTAGGGCCACTAATTGATGTGTTGGCATACTTTGATTATGTGCCCACTTACTATGCTTTCAGTACACTATTTTTCAAGATAATTCAATTCCAGTATATTCTTAGTTCCTCTTCTCTTAATATTAGTCAAAATTACCAAGGCATAATCATCTCAAAATAGAAAACAATCATGCATTGATTCAAAAGATTAATCCAAAAACATGCAAATCTTTAATGAAGCTTAAATCAACTCTTCGTTATTTTAACCAATAAACAAACAATTAATTCAAAACAATCAAGATAAGAATATGCTTAAAACCGAGAAATAATTAACTTGTGTTAACATTAAAACTCAATTAAATCATCACAAAAAAAGATTAAGGATTCAAGTATCCTTAGCAAAAGTTAGAAAAACAACTCACATATCATAATTCAAACATAATAACTAAAGACTCTCTTTAACTCCTCTTTACTTATGTCTTGAGTCCTCCATTTACAGACAAAGAAGAGGCATCAAAATAAAAAGTTTTAATTAACCTAGACTTCCTAATCCGAGCAATAACAAATTTCCTAATTGACAAAAGACTTCCTTTTTTAGTGAACTTAACTTGAAACAATGGAATAAGTTTTGAAACCACCGAATAACCCTGCTTTGTTTTTCAAATAAGTGCATTTGGTAGAATCACTTTGTGATTCCACCGAATAAGCTTTGTTTTCCTATTTGAAAGAGCCATTTAGTAGAATCACAAAGTGATTCCACCAAATGGTCCTTTACTGGACTCCGTACGATGCAATTCTTCAATGTTTGGCTCTTTTTTTTGTAAATTATCCTTCCAGTCCTTTAATTTTTCCTTTTTTCTCTCAATTTCATACCTAAAAACACAATTAAACACAATTAAGCTCTCAAATCACATATTAGCCAAATTAAACTCTAAATTACCTAAAATCCTAAAAAATGAACCCAATAAACTAACTAAAAACACTTAAAAACATAATCAAATGCATAATTATCAAATACCCCACACTTAACCTTTGCTTTCCCCCAAGCAAACTTGAACCAATCACATTATTAAATTTATCAAACTTTAACTAAGAAATATGCAATTCAAAATTAAGTTTAGCAATTAACAAGAGCACTTAACAAAATTTCAATTAGAAAAGTTTTAAACAAAACAATATGGGCTAGTTTCCTTGTGTGTGTATAAGACCAAAATATTTCAATCTCTTTTCCAAACCAAAACACCAATGCAGTTGCATAGCTAAGCTTAAGAATGAATGTACACCTAAATGTACAAATAGTTTCGGAGTTGAAACTCTAGAAACACCATAGGCCTCTCCTTTAGCACTGGAACTCAAAGGTCATCTCCACTAAAACAACTTAAGCCTTAAATAAATCAATGCTTTAAATTCACAGCTTTTGTCCCCATATCATTTTACTTGCTAAAAATAGTTAAGAATAAGATTGCAATTCTTTAATAGAAAAAGAAAGCTAAAATTAGCAATAATCAGCACACACTTAAGAACTTGTTGTAGACTGTATTATTTTCAATCTTTCTTTCTTCTTTCTTTTTCTTTTTTATTTTCTTTTCTTCTTTTTTTTTTATTTAGGGGTACAAAAATGTGATTTCAAAACTAAATTCTTCTTTTAATCCCACATACTTGCTATTCCCATAAAAGAATCAATAATATTTCCATCAATCTATCCAAAGCTAGAGTGGCTACTCTATTAAGGGAAGATAAAGGCTTTTAGGTTATATGGTACTTAATGAGGTAGCAACAAAAAATAAATTAATGTGACATGAATTAAGAATGTCTTTTTACGCTCAAAGTGGATTAACAACAGTAAAAAATATGTATTAGGGTAGGAAAACAGTCTAAATTAGGCTCAATAAGAAATATTTGCCTAGATCATTTTTTAAGTTGCAATTAGTTATTTTTATGCTTTAAAGGGTGATGAGGAAAGTTATAGTGTTCTAAAATTCCTTACTCAAAGTGTTCTAAAATTCCTTACTCAACTATTTCAATGCATTGGTTTTTCTTTAAGTTCAAAAACTGGTCTAATGTGCTCAAGATTTTGGAAAGTAACAAATATATGCCAAGCTAAAATGCTATTCTAACTAAAATTCATTAAACAACTTATTTGTTCTACTGCTAACATATAAATTTTAACTCATGCACATTATAAGTTTAAAGTTCAATATGTTTAAAATTTGAGAACAACTAGGGCATACTAAAGTTTAAGTGAAAGTTATAAGACAAGATGCCAATTTAACAGTACCTAAAGTTAACAAAATAGTAAAAACACATTGAACTAACAAAACAACACTAAAGTGCTTAAATGAAAGAGAGTGAATAAAGTTTCAACTTCCTGCAAAAGTGCTTTAGATAAGCTATAGCCCACTTTCAAAATGTTGTTGTCAACAACAACTATCATAATTTAGTTGATGCTACAATTTTAACCGCCTTATCCTTCTTTGCTGCCTTAGATGTGTCAACCTTCTTTGCTTTCTTGGAACTCACTAGAAAGATATAAGCAGATAAAAGTTCATTAAGGAAAATAGAGAAGCAAAGGATATAGTTGACCAAATTAGTGCAAAAAAATGGTGAAAAAATGTGTATCAATGAAACACCATATCAATATGTAGCAAATAAAAAATGATTGATCAAAGTAATGAGATTGGAAATTGTGGCCTAAGTAGTGAATTTATTCTTTGAGACATTTCATTAAAGATGTTATGCGCACAAGTTCACAAGCCTACATTGTATGAAATCTCAAAACTTAACAACCTAAAATTGGATCATTAACACATAATTTATCACTAAAGACATTGAGCATCTCAATTTTTAACACTAGTAAGCAATAAAAGTGAAATCTCATGAAGAACACAACCCAGTTTTAGAAATGTAAGCTATGAATTTGTAGGCCAAATGATGAGATTAAAAGTAATAAAACACTTACTTATGATGAAAAAGATGGTGATCAAATAAATTTAGAAGAAAGTTGCACAATAGAAATTGATTCGGTAGAATGCTTAAGTGAGTAGAGGAAGAATGAAAGTGAACAAGTAAGAGAAAATGAGCAATTCGGTGGAATGTGTGTGCAAATGGGTATTTATGATGGACTCAGTGGAATGAGAGGACCCATTCAGTGGGATGAGGATTCTCATTCTACTGAATGGTCCTCTATTGCCTTAAAGCTCAAAAAATCAACACAAAACACAAGCACACATATGGGAACCACCATTCGATGGGATCAAAGGCCATTCTACTAAATTATGATGTCCCATTCGGTGGAATCAAAATTGATTCTACCGAATGGTCCATCACTGGATTAGCCGGTCATACTTTGATGAATTGAAGCATAAATTTTGACACACTCTCATTCAGTGGGATCAAAAGGCATTCCACTGAATGCTTCTCTGCTGCAATAATAGACATAAAATTCTATTAGCTAAGCAAAAACTCATGGTCTGCATCAACTTGCTATCATCAAACGCCCCACATGCTTATTCAAATCACAACAATTCAACTATAGACTAAATATTTTAGCACACATTTGACTTGTCTTAATGTAATCTTCCTTTTCTAAATTGATCTTTTACTACTAATTATGCATTATGCTTCATACAATAACTCCAGGTTAAAAGATATTTCTTAAGGTTAGTTTTCTTGCTGAATTGCACTAATCTTACACAAAAAAAAAACTCATCACTTTCTTGTTCTCTTAGGAAATTGATCTCAATTCACAAAACACTTCCTAAAAGCAAAACTAGAACAATCAACATAAATGAAAATAAAACACACAAAGAAACTACTGAAAGCAAACAAAGTTAGTGCATTAATTAAATTATAAAGGATAAAGAAATTAGTTATGAGTTTAACAAGTCCTCAGCTAGACTTTGTACCTCTGATGCTATTCTTGAAATACCATCACTGCTTCTGTAAGGACCCAAAATAGGCCCTAGTAGAATTCAAGGGCAATTACATACTATTAAAGTCCAATTGAGCATTATTGGATGAATGATTAGTAGTTAAGATATTGATTGAGGCATAAATGTTATTAAGCTATACTTAATTATGTGATAAATGTGTGAATTAAATGGTATGAATTTTATAAGGGCATAATTAAATTATTATGTTGGTATAATAATATTCAAGGTTGTAATTGAAGTATGAAGTATTAGTTTAAGGGTCAATTTATAAATCGACATCTTAAGGGTCAAATGTGAATAAAAGAATGAATTGAGAGGTTGATTTAAGAGAAGTAGAAAATGGAGAGATCAATGTATAATATGCAAAAAGATGAGAGGCATTGGTGTAACATGCAAAAGCTAGAGGGAAGTTGGTGGAATATACAAAATTTTAAGGGACCAACAAGGGAATTTTCCCTTACCACTATATATAGTCATTTTTAATGTTAGAAAGAGAGTGTATGGGAGTGAGGGATGACATTCTTGAGAGAAGTTTCAGAAATTTTCTCTCTTCTCACTTTTTCATTCATTGTTAAGCATATCTAAGAAATCATTGAAGAGAAATTCATGCATGTTGAATTAAATCAAGACAAATTAGTGTGTAACAATAAGGTAAGCATATCAATTTGATAGTTTATCATCTTCTTCTAATTTTTGTTTGGATTTGAGTAAGTAAAATGCTGGAATTTTGTGTTAAGAAGGTTAATTATTGTTAAGGGAAGAAGAAGAAGGAGGAAAGGGCAAAGGCATTTTGATCAAAGTAAGAGGAGTAGATGTTTGATAGAGGTGTAGGATTTGAACTTCAAAACGAATTTGCATATATGTGATATTTTTTTTTCAACTATAAGGTATGGGAATTATTTCAATCTTGCATGTGCTTATAGTGATGAGGTAGATATTGAAAATGGCAGGTCATGCATATGTAGATCATCAAATGATTTTCAATGTAAAGTAATTAAAATGTTAGGCAGTGCTGTCTAGAAAATTCGTATTGACCTTCAGTGACTATTTTTATCATAAGTGAGATTTTGTACTCCAAATTTAATGATTCTTATTAGGATACAACCGGGACATATTTTCTTACAAATGTTGTAGAATTACCAATAACAAAAGTTTGCCTCTAAGGCTCTCAAAAATGTCCAAAACTGTAGCCTTTTTTTCAGTTGGTGGGTCAATGGAGCAGTCCTTAGTGATTTGCCAATAACTTCAGTTAGAGAGATGATATTAAGATGATTTCAAATTTTATGGAAATTAGAAACACAGGGAATAAGATTTATTGAGATCTCTTGCCTAAAAATGATGTTTTATATTTTTAATATTGGTAACAATATGAAATTTGAAATCTGCCATTGTACAAAATGTTTGTCATGGCTCCTTGTTTCACATAAAATTTACTAAAATGTTTCAAAATGATATTAAAGCTTATTTATAACTTATTGAATGTTTTATAGCATCTTTTTTATATAAATTAACATAAGGGAGAGATAAGTACATGGAGTATGTGATGATATCATATTGTAAAGCAATAGGCATGATCAAATGATGAAGCATGTTTATAGGAATGACAAGATCAGGTATGTCAACAATATTTATTTATTTAAGAGAAAGCTTGTGTATGATTAATATCATATAAGCATGTGTATGGCTTACTTAAGATAACATAAGTATATGGGAGTGCATAGACATGAATGAAGAATGATCACGCATGAATGAGGTCAAATCTTGACATATGAGTGACTTGTATGGGAATAGCTCTTATGAACCTATTTCACAAGCTTAGTGATAGAGTGTACAAGCATAATAAACATTCATACTTATATATGTATAATAGTTAAGAGTGTTATATATATATACATAATAAATGAAGTTTATGCATGGTAAAGTGAACAAATGTGCATTTGAATTAATATTATTCCTAAAAGAAATTACATAATGCATTATGAACTAATGGCTATAATTTCAGCTTAATTTGAGTCAAAAAACTTAAATTGAGATCATTCTAATTTCTTAGGTTACACAACATATATGCCTACAAAATTGTAGAAGGAACCTAGCATTAAAATAGCCTTTAAGACATCCAAATAATTAATTGAATTTTCTGTAAGTTGTTAATTTTGGTTCTGGAATAGGCTTAAGTAAAAATGATATATCTTTGTGTATATTGCTCAGAATGCTATGAGGTCAAATCATATACAAAATAAACTTATAAATGAACATTTTTTATGAAGGAATCTTTGTTTAATTATGTTTTTATGAATTTATAATGTTATCTTGAAATTCATGAAAATGGTTGCACTGTTAAGGAACAGATTTTGGTATTTTGGACATAAATCTTAGTAGAGGAGTCAAAATGCTATGCTGTAAAATTCTTGGTACACTAGACACCTATTAACATGACTTTGATTAAGAAAGTTAGGTTGATTCATTCCCCATCTTATTATAAAAATTTTACAAGTGGTTGCAATAACTATTTTTGAATTTATGACCAACCAATGGTTTTTCTTGAATATCTTTAATTATAGATGTGATATTACAATGAATTTTGAAGTTTTAGAAATTGGAAATATAGATTAATGAATTTGTAGAAAGTCACATGGTATAAAAATAACATTTACTAGATCAAAAAGGGCACCTAATTTGGATCCATAATGCTGCCCTTGTGCAAATTTGTGTAGGAAGAATTTTAATTTGGTTTCTATATAGTTATGTTAAATATGTGTTTATATGATTACACATTGGATTAAATATAGAATGTGATATGATTATTAATAAAAGGCTATACACACACACACACACATACATATTCACATATGTACTTAAGTAAAGGTGGTTGATAATTATATCAAATGTGTATATATGATTGAATTTTTATACTTGCTTATTATATGTAAAATGACTTACAGGCATGTACTCCAATGAAGTGTAAATGTGTATTTTTAAATTCACTTATACTGTGAAATGAGAAATACATTAGTGTAACCATGTTCACATGTAGTGCCTTCATGATAATATGCTAAAGTACTCATTATGATGATTTATGCTCATTGACTCATACTTATATTGTTATATGCCTATATGAATTCATGTGTTTATACATATACTATTGATTATAAATCTTGTTACATGATCATATACATACGATGTGTTATAATGCAAAGTTCATATATTAAGGCATGCTTATGATGAGCACTTGAATAGGTATGGAACATTATGTGATATTTTATGATAGCATGATGATAAGTATCGTTATCACTTACATGTGAATGAACTACATGCATTTGAATTGATCAAGAGTACAACTTATTTATGCTCGTACATGTATGTGATTAGAAAGAGAAATCAAAGGGATTTAATTGCCTGTATTGAGTCTAGGATGTGGATAGATAGGCATGCCTATAAGGGTACCTTGCAGCTGCTTCTGAACAGTTTTGACTTGTTTAGGTCAACTTGAAATTGAAAGTTACAGTGACCTTATTTGGGTTTAAAAGTTAGAGTTGATTTGGACAACCCCGTTTGGGTTGTAGCCGACCCCGTTTGGGTCCGCTTGAACGGTTCAAGTTATTTGTTTGACCCTGTTTGGGTCTACTTTACTGATTTATCATACAGTCTTACCCCTACAAGGGATCACCATTTAACACCTTCAGGTATCTTATTTGTACCTTCGGGTGCCACAGTTATAATCAATAGTTTTGTACCTTCGGGTGCTACCGTATAACCCGTTATCCATCTCTTTAAAATAAGGCAGCTTAATTACAAAGGTTAAGAAAAGTTTATTGATGAATTTAAAGTTTCATAAAGCATGAAAGTTCTTATTTGACTTCATACTATTTCATGTGTAGAATTCATTTTATTGTAAATAAAATGGTGCATCTACAAGAAGATCACACAGTAAAAATATGTAAGCAATATTATTAAGTATCAAAAATACATGCTAGCTTGTTAAATAATGAACTTGCACTGTATTAATGCTTTGTTTATAATTTATGATTTATGAAGAAACTTATATTATGGTAAAGGGTAGTATATTATTATACGAATGCAATACTTGTCAAAATTGCATAAGCATAATCCATACTAAAGCTTATAAGAGTTATTACTATAACACCTATTATTTTTGAAATATTTTTTTCTTATGATTATATATATGTGTTCTCAATGTTTGTATGTGCACACCTATTAATGTGTATTTATCATTATGATCCGATGTATGCAAATTTAAGACCCATGATCTTGTTATGTAAGTATAGTCTGGTTATAATGTATAATTGATATACTTGATTGATAAGCATATTTTTATGATTAAATACTAATAAATAAACTAATCATATGATAAAAAGTTAAATTTAAGGCCAAAGGATGTTGGAGCTTACATTATTATACATGGTGAATGAAGTATCAATGTAATTGTTACCATTGAATTTTATGATTTTTATAAGTTGATATGAATATTGAATTTTTATTCATTTATTGAAATAAATTATTGTTATAATTAAGGCATGATGTGTGCATTGGCCCTTCCTGATGCAGAGATCGTCCCTCAGTAAAAGTCTTGATAACTGAACCTACACGGATAAATAATATGTGCTAAGCTATAAAGCTTAGTGGAGAGTATCTAAAGATGGATGACCACTCATAGCAGTCATCAAAATACACATACAATATATATATATATATATAGTATATATAGCATAACATGTCAATAATAACAAATACTTTAAAGCTTTAAACATATCATCATGTATATAAACATTACACCTAAGAGTGTAACAAATATCCCCATTTTTCATAATTTGTATAGATGGAAATTTCCTATGTGAACATATTCAAATGAAGCACAATTTCTATGGACAAAGCAGTAATATGATCCACAGTAACGATTTTGAGTAAGATAGACTTTAACTGATTAATTATGATCATTACTATAAATAAAGTTTAGTATACCTTAGTTCTATCAGTGAATAACGGTAACTATCGATACACTTCGGTATCAAAATGGGTAATATCCGAAGATATCAGATTTATAAATCCAAACGGGGCCAATTTTACTTTAGACCGATCAAGCAGACCCAAATGAGGTTGCCTAACAACCCAAAGGGGGCTGTTCATGATCCAAATAGAATCAAACATACTTTAGAACCAATTGTGCCATACTATGGTAGCTGCATTTTCCTATAGGGGGCCTATCTACCCACATCTTAACTTTATTGCAGGCATTACTATATTCATGTTCAATTCACACATCAAAACTGTGTTCATAGTCTTGTAAAACTATAAGTTCTCTAGTGCATAGACAGATATATGCACATTTCATATAACAAGTTATACATCTAGCTCATACTATCATTGTGTCCATAAAATTTGCATAACGTCATATAGGCATGACATATAATCATCATAACATATACTTGAACATGTTCTCATTAAGCATCTCACATGTTCATAGTCATGCTAAACATTTTCTATCTCATAGGGAAATTACATGCTCATACACTCATATACATAATCGTAAATGTACATACCTATAGGCACATTTGCATATAGTAAGCTTATTCTTATAAGCATGTTTATCAATATGTATACCTTTATCATTATTCAAATCATATGCTATACATATATCGACATGTTTTTATATGGGCATAAACATATGACATGGTCATACTATTATATTCCCTATTTCATAACATAGGTACATGTCAAAATATGCACTTTCCCAATACAAATAATGTCGCCAAATTTTTAAGGCAAACACTACTGCTGCTAATTCTAGGTCATGGGTTGGATAGTTTTGCTCATGCGGCTTTAACTGTCTAGATGCATAGGCAATTACTTTACCATCTTGCATTAACACACAACCCAAGCTAACTCTAGAAGCATCACTATACATAGCATACTCCTTTTCTGTAATTGGTTGTGTCAAAACTAAAGCCTCTGTCAATAATTTCTTCAACTAATCAAAACTTTCCTGACATCGATCAGTCCACTCAAACTTTATACCCTTTCTCATCAGTTTAGTGAGTGGTGCAGCTATAACTGAAAAACCTTTCACAAAACGATTGTAATATCCTGCTAAGCATAGAAAACTTCTCACTTCTATCACATTTCGAGGCGGCTTCCAATTCACTATAGCCTCTATTTTAGCTGGATCCACTCTAATGCCTTCAAAAGATACTACATTACCAAAGAAAGAAATTTCCTTAGGCCAAAAATCACATTTGCTCAGCTTAGCATACAACTTATTCTCCCTTAGAGTCTCTAAAAATTTTCAAATGCTCAACATGTTCCGCTTCATTTCTCAAATACACCAAAATGTCATCTATAAACATAGCAACAAATTGGTCCAAGTAGGGTCTAAATACCCTATTCATAAGATCCATAAATGCAGTCGATGCATTTGTTAACCCAAATGGCATCACTAGAAACTCATAATGCCCATACCGGGTTCTAAAGGCTATTTTGGAAACATCCACATCTTAACCCGAAGTTGATAATAACCCGATCGTAAATCAATCTTGGAAAAAACTCCAACACCCTTCAACTGATCAAGTAAATCTTCAATTCTAGGTAAAGGGTACTTATTTTTCACTTTTACTCTATTTAACTGTCTATAATCTATGCACATTCTCATAGATCCATCCTTTTTCCTTACAAATAAAATTGGTGCACCCCAAGGTGATGCACTAGGCCTAATGAAGCCTTTGTCAAGCAACTCCTATAATTGTGCAAAATAAAATTATTAAGCAGTTGCAGGATTTGGGAACAAGGTGGAAAATTCATATGGCCAAACATACTATCGCGAGCGAGACACTTGCCACGAGCGCGACATCATGATTTTGGCCCATAACTATGCTTTTTATTCCCTTTTATCAGTATATTTGGCTACCCCCATGTGATACACATATAACTGAACAAAATAGGCCTTGAATGCAAGTATACGAGAGCTCTAAACTCATGTGTATATAGATTGGTATCAAAGGATATATATATAGATTTGCATGATTTGTATCATTTACATTGAAAATTGTCTATGAATGTATACCTATGCATCATGGAAATTGTGCATTAATAGTTAAGTTATAGTACCATGAATAATTATGAAATTATTGTTAATCATATATGTGTATGATAATATGATTGTGATATGATGTGTTGTCTAAAGATCATATGTTTAATTATAAGTTCATGATGAAAGTTAAATGTATGCACCGTATGGAAACATATTAATAGCATACGATTGATGAGTGATTGAGGTATATATATTGATAATCATGCTTACAAGGACAAGCCTATTAGATGCGAATGTACTACAAGTACGTACAATCTATGATTATATTTATGAGTGCATGAGCATGTAATTGCCCTATGAGATAGAAAATGATTGAATGTCACTTAATAGATGAGATTATATGCATGTCGAAATGGTATACTATAAGTACAACTTTGAAGTATGAAATGAATATGAACATAGTGTTGCCTGCAATAGAGATCAAATGTGGGTATGAATACATACATGATAGTCAATATTAAAAATGCTACCCATGATTGTTCGTATGATACTTATGGTTTGAAATATTAACTATACCTGTAAAGAAAAGAAGTAATATGACTAGTAGAATATATGTGTGCATATATATAGAAATGTATGATCTTACATGGTTGGGTTCGAAGCTTGAAAACTATTTTAGAGTAATGATTCAAAGAATATGTTAAAGTGAAATATATGAATATGTCTTTACTTAATTGAAATGACATGATTAGGCATATGTGCTATTACATGTTAACATGTTAAAATACAAATCTACAGTGCTACATACCAAATTATAGAAATCTTATTAAAGCATATAAGGGCAATGTGATATGAGCTATATATATATTTACATAAATATGTATGGGTACAAATGGCATTATATAAGTATAGTCTTGACATGCGGAATAGTTACATGATTGAATAAGATTACAAGTATTAAATGGTAATACCCAATAGCGAATACGCTCACAGATTTACAGAAAGTTACACATGATTGTGTAACTGAATATATTGTTTACAGTCACACAAGAGTATACATGTGCATATAAGAATATGGATGATTAAATGAAAGATAAAGTAAATTGATTTTATTGCCTGCGTTGCGTCTAGGAAGTGGATAGATAGGCATGCCTATAAGGGTACCTTGCAGCTGCTTTTGAACATTTTGACCTGTTTAGGTCCACTTGAATTTAAAAGTATAGTGACCCTGTTTGTGTTTAAAAGTTAAAGTTAGTTCAAACAACCCTCGTGTGGGTTGTAGTCGACCCGATTTGGGTCCGCTTGACCGGTCCATGTTATTTGATTGACCCCATTTGGGTCCATGTTATTTGTTTGACCCCATTTGGGTCCATCGATTTATCATACAGTTTTATCCCTACAAGGGATCATCGATTAATACCTCCGGGTATCTCTTTGGTGCCTTGGGGTGACCTATTAATTCATTGGTGCCTTCGGGTGACCTAGTGCCTTCAGGTACCACCGTATAATCCGTTATCCACCTCTTTAGAATAGTGCAGGCTGTACACCAAAGTTACCTTGGATAAATTGATGGTATACATATGTGGGTCTTTTGTGATCAAAAGTCTTTTTCTAGATGTATGTCAATTCATGATATATGAAGGAGTTTTTATTAGGTTAAAGAGTATTATAATATTTAATGGATGCAACAATTTTATAATTGCATAAGCATATTTCATATTAAAGATTATAAGAGTTAGTCAGTAACAACCAGTGTTTTTGAAATAGTTTTCTTATGAATATATTTATATGTTCACATTGTTTATATGTACACATTTAATGAAATTGTGATTGTTATTTACGGTGTGATGTATGCATAACTAAGACCTATAACCTGGGTATATAAGAATAATCTGGCAATGTTGTATAATTGTTATGTTTAATTGATAGGCTTGTTTTTGTAACTTATTCTATATAAAGTAACCTTATAATATTATAAAGACCTCATGGCATTTGGAAGTGTTGTTTTGCCATTTTAATTCTAATGGGTTTATATCAGAGACATACGAGTATAGATAAAAAGATAATGGATAATTATGCTAGTATGGTTTAGTATTAATTCAAAGGCTATTCACATGATTATTAGTTGAATTTAAAGTCATAGGACATTGAGGCTTACATTATTACACATGTTAAATGCAGCATAAATGTAAATGTTACCATTGAATTTTTATAAATTTCATACATTGATATGAATGTTAAATTTTATTCATTGAGATAAATCATTGTTCTATTTGAGACATGGTGTGTGCTTGTTGACGATCACTGTGAGTGGTCGTTTGTCATATTTTTAGTTCCCCACTAAGCTTTGTAGCTTAGCACGAGTGTTTCATCCGTGTAGGTTGTTGGGGTGATATCTGCAGCTGGATGGCCAACTCAAGTCAACGAGAGAGACAATTATAGACTTTTATTTTGGGCTCTTTGTATATAGTAAAGATTTTGTGGTATTAGAGATATTGTATGTATAAAAAATAAAATGTGTTAAACAGTTATTGTAATGTGTAAAAGAGACTTTATCGTTCATTGAATAGTTTCTTTTGAAAGTGTAGCACTCCTATATATTAAGTTTGATTATATGTTTATGTTACACAGTAACTCAGGTGTAATGAGTTGGATAAAGTGATATGTACATATTATAGGATAAGGGTGCTACAATTAGTTGTATCAGAGCATAGGTTTAGCCATTTCTGGGCTATAGGTGTCTAGAGTTGTTAACATAGGAAACCATAGAGTGTTGGCCAATGCAGATATCCTGGTCTTGATATATTAGATTGAAATGTGGTGATTCGATAGAATCTGATAAATGGGATATAAGGATAGTTATATAGGTGGGTAAAGGTATATGATTGAAGTTTCAAAATGGACTATGTGTATGATAGTATTTTCTTGGGATCTTAATTCCGGATCAAATAGTACATAAAATGCATACATAAAGGTATATTGGATTATGAAATAGGTATGTTAGAGGATAAATAGTGATTATTTAATTATGATACACTAGATGGAGTTTGGCTTAGTTGATAAAAGTATCTATAGTGAAGGTTTTGAGATATCAAGTTGAGGTGCAATTATGATGCTCTATATACCTGTCAGTATTTCCTTATCGAGTACGGGCAATTGATGAAGCATTATACATGGGATGGGGCTAAAACATATACAGAACATGAGAAAATGCATTTGCATCTTATTGCATACACGAAAGCATTATTCATGCATAATATAACATCAAGCATCATATTACATGTACAGGCCCCAACTGATAAAAAAACTGATAGGATATATGTTGAGTATAGTACTGATGCAATTTCATGATAATATCGCTCTTTATAGAGATTGAGTTATAAAAGAAGCAAATTAAGTCAAATTGAGCATAAAGGAAAGTTGGCAAAGATAGTATGGAATGGACGTTTTTAGTGCTAAACATAGAAGTCTAAGGATTGATAGTGGTACTTTTGAGCAAAGGAAACAGGTATGAATTTCGAGGACGAAATTCCTTAAGGGGGAGAGAATTGTAAGGACCCAAAATAGGCCCTAGTAGAATTCAAAGGCAATTACATATTATTAAAGTCTAATTGAGTATTATTGGATGAATTATTAAGAGTTAAGATATTGATTTGGGCAAAATATTATTAAGTTATCAATAATTATGTGATAAATGTGTAGATTATATGGTATGAATTTTATAAGGTCTTAATTAAATTATTATTGATGGTTTAATAATATTCAAGGGTGTAATTGAAGTAAAAAGTATAAATTTGGGATAAATTTGTAATTATGACATTTTATGGGGTCAATTGAGAATTTAAGAATAGTGGAGAGGCTAATGTATGAAAGAGGTTAATTAGTGGGGTTGAATTATGAATAGACTAGTTTGTGGGAATGATTTGTGACATGCAAGATTTAGTGGGAAATCTTGGCATCATGCAATAAAATGAAAGGATCATTTAGGGAATTTGCCTTATTATTATATAGGTTGAAATGTAATGAATGGAAAGAGAAAAGGAAGATGGTGGTGAGTGTTGGTCGGCTGAGTTTGATGAAGAGGGAGAGTTTCTTATTCCTAAAACTTAATTAACCATTATCTCTAAGAAATCTTAGAGAAAATCTCATGCATGATAGTTGTTCAAGAGGATATTGTTATAGATTAAAAATGTATGGTTTAATTTTGGTTATCTTTATCTTATTCTTCTTCTTCATTTCCTTATGTGAATTTCGGATGGGTTTGGTTGCTGGAAATGATGGATTAGAGATGATTTATGTTATAGTTTAAGAAGGAGAAGATAAAAAGGATAAAGGGAAAGGACTTGCTGAATATTGATTGGGTAAAGTGAAGTTAGGCCAAGGTATGGGATGGTACTCACCTTGCATGCATGTGAATGATGATTGTATCAACAAGGTGCATATGTGTGATAGATGGAATAATTGGGATGAGATATGAATTTATAATTTGTTACAATAGGTGTTACATGAAGTTTTGTTGAAACTATTGACTGTAATTTAGCTATAAAAAAAAGAGTTAGGGACCTTAGTTTAAAGCTATATTAATTTTGATAGTTCCACATGAGATATAGGTATAAAAGTGTAGTTGAAAAATAGCACTAAATTGGCCTCTAAATTATCCCTACAATGATTGAATATTAGATACATCTTTGATTCCGATTTTGAACAGCTTGGGGTAAAATCTTCATAATTGAATGTACAATGACCAGAATGACATGAGATCAATTCCTACTTAAAATAGACTTCAAAGCCTACAATTTATATGAAGAAAACAAAGCCAAATAATGCTTACAAGATTGCCTAATTTTCACTTGAAAGTCGGAAATTCTGTGTTGCCTACTATGATGAACAGGCCTTAGTAATTTAAACATATATCGAGTTATAGAAATGATTTTGAAAATATTTTTTATTTTCTAGAAACTAGAAATATATATCTACAACTTTATAGAAGACAACGTTTCCTAAAAAGACCGTTTAATGTGTCAAAAATGATGTGCAAAATAAAATTATTAAGCAGTTGCAGGATTTTGGGAACAAGGTGGAAAATTCATATGGCCAAGCATACTGTCGCGAGCGCGACACTTGCCACGAGCGCGACATCATGATTTTCGCCCATAACTATGCTTTTTATTCTCCTTTATCAGTATATTTGGCTACCCCCATGTGATACACATATAACTGAACAAAATAGGCCTTGAATGCAAGTATACGAGAGCTCTAAACTCATGTGTATATAGATTGGTATCAAATGATATATATATAGATTTGCATGATTTGTATCTTTTACATTGAAAATTGTCTATGAATGTATACCTATGCATCATGGAAATTGTGCATTAATAGTTAAGTTATAGTACCATGAATAATTATGAAATTATTGTTAATCATATATGTGTATGATAATATGATTGTGATATGATGTGTTGTCTAAAGATCATATGTTTAATTATAAGTTCATGATGAAAGTTAAATGTATGTACCATATGGAAACATATTAATAGCATACGATTGATGAGTGATTGAGGTATATATATTGATAATCATGCTTACAAGGACAAGCCTATTAGATGTGAATATACTACAGGTACGTACAATCTATGATTATATTTGTGAGTGCATGAGCATGTAATTGCCCTATGAGATAGAAAATGATTGAATGTCACTTAATAGATGAGATTATATGCATGTCCAAATGGTATACTATAAGTACAGCTTTGAAGTATGAAATGAACATGAACATAGTGTTGCCTGCAATAGAGATCAAATGTGGGTATGAATACATACATGATAGTCAATATTAAAAATGCTACCCATGATTGTTCGTATGATACTTATGGTTTGAAATATTAACTCTACCTGTAAAGAAAAGAAGTAATATGACTAGTAGAATATATGTGTGCATATATATAGAAATGTATGATCTTACATGGTTGGGTTCGAAGCTTGAAAACTATTTTAGAGTAATGATTCAAAGAATATGTTAAAGTGAAATATATGAATATGTCTTTACTTAATTGAAATGACATGATTAGGCATATGTGCTATTACATGTTAACATGTTAAAATACAAATCTACAGTGCTACAGACCAAATTATAGAAATCTTATTAAAGCATATAAGGGCAATGAGATATGAGCTATATATATATTTACATAAATATGTATGGGTACAAATGGCATTATATAAGTATAGTCTTGACATGCGGAATAGTTACATGATCGAATAAGATTACAAGTATTAAATGGTAATACCCAACAGCGAATACGCTCACAGATTTACAGAAAGTTACACATGATTGTGTAACTGAATATATTGTTTACAGTCACACAAGAGTATACATGTGCATATAAGAATATGGATGATTAAATGAAAGATAAAGTAAATTGATTTTATTGCCTGCGTTGCGTCTAGGAAGTGGATAGATAGGCATGCCTATAAGGGTACCTTGCAGCTGCTTCTGAACATTTTGACCTGTTTAGGTCCACTTGAATTTAAAAGTATAGTGACCCTATTTGGGTTTAAAAGTTAAAGTTAGTTCAAACAACCCTCGTGTGGGTTGTAGCCGACCCCGTTTGGGTCCGTTTGACCGGTCCATGTTATTTGATTGACCCTATTTGGGTCCATGTTATTTGTTTAACCCCATTTGGGTCCACCGATTTATCATACAGTTTTATCCCTACAAGGGATCATCGATTAATACCTCCGGGTATCTCTTTGGTGCCTTCGAGTTACCTATTAATTCATTGGTGCCTTCGGGTGACCTAGTACCTTCAGGTACCACCGTATAACCCGTTATCCACCTCTTTAGAATAGTGCAGGCTGTACACCAAAGTTACCTTAGATAAATTGATGGTATACATATGTGGGTCTTTTGTGATCATAAGTCTTTTTCTAGATGTATGTAAATTCATGATATATGAAGGAGTTTTTATTAGGTTAAAGAGTATTATAATATTTAATGGATGCAACAATTTTATAATTGCATAAGCATATTTCATATTAAAGATTATAAGAGTTAGTCAGTAACAACCAGTGTTTTTGAAATAGTTTTCTTATGAATATATTTATATGTTCACATTGTTTATATGTACACATTTAATGAAATTGTGATTGTTATTTACTGTGTGATGTATGCATAACTAAGACCTATAACCTGGGTATATAAGAATAATCTGGCAATGTTGTATAATTGTTATGTTTAATTGATAGGCTTGTTTTTGTAACTTATTCTATATAAAGTAACCTTATAATATTTTAAAGACCTCATGGCATTTGGAAGTGTTGTTTTGCCATTTTAATTCTAATGGGTTTATATCAGAGACATACGAGTATAGATAAAAAGATAATGGATAATTATGCTAGTATGGTTTAGTATTAATTCAAAGGCTATTCACATGATTATTAGTTGAATTTAAAGTCATAGGACATTGAGGCTTACATTATTACACATGTTAAATGCAGCATAAATGTAAATGTTACCATTGAATTTTTATAAATTTCATACATTGATATGAATGTTAAATTTTATTCATTGAGATAAATCATTGTTCTATTTGAGACATGGTGTGTGCTTGTTGACGATCACTGTGAGTGGTCGTTTGTAATATTTTTAGTTCCCCACTAAGCTTTGTAGCTTAGCACGGGTGTTTCATCCGTGTAGGTTGTTGGGGTGATATCTGCAGCTGGATGGCCAACTCAAGTCAACGAGAGAGACAATTATAGACTTTTATTTTTGGCTCTTTGTATATAGTAAAGATTTTGTGGTATTAGAGATATTGTATGTATAAAAAATAAAATGTGTTAAACAGTTATTGTAATGTGTAAAAGAGACTTTATCATTCATTGAATAGTTTCTTTTAAAAGTGTAGCACTCCTATATATTAAGTTTGATTATATGTTTATGTTACATAGTAACTCAGGTGTAATGAGTTGGATAAAGTGATATGTACAGATTATAGGATAAGGTTGCTACAGTGTGTACCTTTTCTTTGAGTCTCCCATACTAAAATGCTTTAGTACTTTGTCTATGTACTTTTCTTGACTTAGTCCCAATAGTCGATTCGATCTATCTCTATAGATCTGAATACCAAGTATTGTCTCGGCTTCACCTAAGTCTTTCATTGAGAAACACTTCCCCAACCATTGCTTAACCTTTTGCAATATTGGAATGTCATTGCCAATGAGAAGGATGTCGTCCATATATAGGACCAAAAATACTATTATGCTCTCACTAATCTTCTTGTACACACAAGGCTTATCTTCATTTTTTATGAAGTCAAATTCTTTGTCTCCTTCATTAAAATGAAGATTCCAACTTCGAGATGCTTGCTTTAATCCATAAATGAATTTTTAAAGCTTACAAACCTTCTTAGGATGCTTGGGATTGACAAAACCCTCAGGCTGTGTTATAAACGCATCCTCAAGTAGATTTCCATTGAGGAAATAATTTTTAACATCCATTTACCATATCTCATAATCATGATATGCACTTATAGCAAGCATGATCCTAATGGACTTGAGCATGACTACAAGCGAAAAGGTCTCATCATAGTTTACACCATGAGTTTGTCAAAACCCTTTTGCTACTAGTCTACCTTTGTAGGTCTTATCAGCTTTGAGTTTAAATAGCCACATGCATTCAATTACCTTAGCACCTTCCCGTGGATCAACCAAGGTCCAAACTTGGTTATCGTACATTGATTGCATCTCGAATTTCATGGCTTCAAGCAAATTTTCCAAGTTAGGGCTCTCAATAGCTTCTTGGTAGGCAGTTGGATCCTCACAATCCACTAACTCAATAGTGTCATTATCGATGGTTAGAAAACCGTATTTCTCAATCTCCTGATGTACCCTACCAGACCTTCTAAGTTCTTATGTAATGGGTTCTTATTCCACAACTGGTTGTGAACTTGATCCCATTTCCAACTCATCCTCTACAGGAGTTTATGGCACTTGAATTTCTCCAAGTTCTACTTTACTCTCGCTATCTTTCTTGAGAAGGAACTCCTTTTCCAAGACAATAGCCCTGCGAGCTACAAAAACTTTATTCTCGGCTTGTGAGTAAAAGTAGTATCCCTTTGTTTCTTTAGGATAACCCACAAACAAGCAGACAATGGATTTGGACTCTTGTTTGTCAGATGTTAATTTCTTAACATGTGCCTTACAGCCCCAAATCCTAAGAAATGACATATTGGGTTCTTTCCCAGTCCATGCCTCGTATGGTGTCTTCTCATCTACTTTAGTTGGAGTGCAGTTCAGTAGAAACATAGCAGTTTCTAATGCATAACCCCAAAAAGAGACAGAAAGATTAGTTTGACTAGTCATTGATCGAACCATGTCCAATAGAGTTCGATTTCTCCTTTCAGACACACCATTCCATTATGGTGTTATAGGAGGAGTGAGTTTTGAAATAATTCCACACTCATTCAGATGACTATCAAACTCTTGGCTTAAATATTTGCCACCTCGATCTGATCGAATGGCTTTTCTACTTTTTCCAAGTTGGTTTTCTACTTCGTTCTTAAATTCTTTGAATTTTTCAAAAGTTTTAGACTTGTGCTTCATTAGATAGACATAACCATATATACTGAAGTCATCTGTGAATGTCATAAGGTAACTAAAACCACCTCTAGCCTGTGTACTTAATAGTCCACAGACATCGGTATGTATTAGTTCCAATAAGTCACAAGTCCTCTCACCTTTCTTGTTAAAAGGACTCTTTGTTATCTTTCCATGCAAACATGGCTCGCAGGTGTCATAAGATTCCAAATCGAATGACCCAAGCACTCCAGATTTATGGAGTCTTGAAATGCATTTTTCATTTGCATGTCCTAAACGACAATGCAAAAAGTAAGTAGAGTTCAATTCATTTAATTTAGCCTTCTTTGTATTAATGTTGTATATGGACTCTTTGTTTTGTAGATCAAGGATATAAAGGTCATTGTGTAACATGGCATTGCCATATAAAATGCCTTGGCGACGAATATGAATATTGCCATTATTAATAACAAAATCAAATCCATCCATATCCAAACAAGAAACTGAAATAATGTTTTTGCTCATAGCAGGCACATAATAACAATTTTTCAAATCTAAATAAAGTTCGGAAGGTAAAGTGAGTTGATAGTCGCCTATCTCCATGGCAGCAACTTGTGCTCCATTCCCCACACGGAGGTCCACTTCATTCTTCCTAAGTAACCGCCTATTTCTTAAACCCTACACATTTGAACAAATGTGAGAACCACAACCTGTATCCAATACCCAAGTGGTAAAAATAGAAAGGTTAATTTCAACAACAAAAATACCAGAACTGGATGCCTTGGCTTCATTCTTCTTTTGTTCTTCCTTGAAGAGAGCGCAATTCTTCCTCCAATGCCCTAACTTGTTGCAATGGAAACATGTGCTCTTGCTTTCCTTAAGCTTTTACAACTTGGGCTTGGATTGGGCCTGAGCTGCACTCCCACTAGACTTAGGTCGTACCAAGTCATTCTTGGGTTTTGCCTTTCCCTTCCCCTTTCCCTTAACAGGTCCCTTCTTAATGCCCCCTTGAACCATGAGTACAGGATTAATCTTTCAAATGTTCTCTTCAACATTCTTAAGCATCCCATGAAGCTCGGTGACTGTCTTGTTCATTGCATGCATGCTATAATTCATAACAAATGGATCTTAATCATCAGTCAATGAACCTAAGATCAAATAAGTGGCCAATTCCTTTGGGACTTGTACCTAGAGCTTCTCAAAGATACCCTTTGATCTTAGGTTCATTGACTGATGATTAATACAAGAAATCAAGGCCTTTGTTGTCACGAACCTCTCTTGACGAGCTTGCTCTTGGAACATCTCCTTGAGGTGCACCATGATAGCATAAGCCTCTTGGTCTATGAATTGCTTTTGCAAATCAGGCACCATAGTGGCCAGCATCAGACAGGTCACATCATTGGAGTCGCTCTTCTTAGTTATAAAAGTTTCCTTTTGAACTGTAGAGGCATTCATAGTAGGTTCCTCGGGCAAGGGTGCATCCAAAACATACAACTTCTTTTCTTGGTTGAGAACAATTCTCAAGTTTTGAGACTTGTTTATGAAATTGGTGCCATTCAATGTGTCCCTTTCTAGGACCGATCATAATGAAAAAGAGATGTTTGAAGATGCCATTTTTCAATCTACAATAAAACTTAGCAAGATAAAATGAGGTCTTATAACGATCCCACAAACCGAATTAATATCCCTTTAAATAATTCCCGTTAGTGATTTAATATGGGCCAAGATCCACTTTTCATGACAACTTATTAGTCAAGTTGAGCTTGTACACCTAAAAAGTTAAGTTACTTAGGTAGAAAAACTCCAATCATGCCTCGTACATGACTCTTGGATCAAATGGACTAACATCTTAAGATGTTATAGCACAAACCCATTTATTAGTTGCCTAGGTCCAGGCATTCCTTTCCATGTTAAGTCTAACATTCACAACCCATATCTCACAAAGATAATCGGGCACATCTAGGACTCTTAGTCTACGTGACCGATGATCGATGCCTTTACATGTTTTGAATTAGGAAGGCAACTTTATGACTTACTATTTTAGGGATTCATTTTATTACGGCTTACATGGCATACGCTTTATCATCCATTCATAGCATGCATATATATATAATTGCATAAAGTAAAGCATGACAAACATGGGCACAAAAACCTACAACTAATATTCTATACTATTATATGAGAATCTTTGAGTTGGGCTTCTCCACTCCGGTGGGCTTCGTCTCGATTTACAAAGTCTTCAAATCAATTCTATACTAAGAAATAAATGAAACTTTTACAATAATCCATAATGGCATGCAGGCCATATTTAATTACAAAAACCCAGGGCCCATAAATGCACCATGCATATCTATTCATCACACAAAACAAGCAAATAAATATACATAACATTCATGGATAAAACAAAGTCTAATTTTAATTAATTTGGGCCTATTAATGGAAATTGTGTACTTGCACTTTTAAGAGAAGACCTTGTGATGGGCCTAGGCCGAAGCCCAATGGACTAAATTCCCTTATTGAATAAGTTCTCTTAAAAGCCCAAAACACAAACAAGTTAGATTTGTGCTATAAATCAACTCTAGTACAATTTCCAATTTTTCCATTTTTAATATTATGTCATATAGCCCATAAATATTAAAAATACATATAATATGAACAAACATTAATTAAACATAAATATTCATGAAGAACATAAGTCATATACGACATATACACTACAATAAACAAACAACAATGAAACTAGTTGTTTAATTCTCATATAATGCCACAAACAATTCACAAACACTTAAAACAATTTTATGAGCCATTTAATAATTTAAATAAGGTCATAAAAATTGAGTTAAGGTTCTCTTCAAATCTGATCTAAATGTATTTTTTCCATTTTAATCAAAACAAAACAAACAATGTTGATTAAACATGCAACAAACACAAACTAGTCATAGTTTTAAGTGATTTTAAAATTAATCAATTAAATTGACAAGAATTAAAACCAATTTAAAAACATTTCTAGACCTGTTATTAATATTTAAAAATCACTTACAAATGTGCCAACACGTTTTTACATTTAATTTTGAAAACTAGTTGTTAAACAAACACATATCATGGAAACTAGCACCTAGTTTCAAAATTGACAAGTATGATCAGGTATACATAATTAAATCCGACCATGAACAGCTCCACGAACATCTTAAGACAATATATTAACATTTCATAATAATTATAATACCTAACTAATCATATAAAATCATTTTTACACTAAAATAATGCAAAAAACTCAAAACAGAAAATTTCACCATTGCGATTTTATGCAAGAACGATTTTGAATCAACATTTAATGCATCCAAAGCACTAAAATAAGCATTATTAAGCTCTGATAGCACTTACGAAATATCATATGGTATATACATGTGTTGGATTTTAATGGTTACATGCATCACATATATGAGCGGAATTTTAAAATTTTTTAACCATTAGATCTGATCTTGCCATGAATACACAATATAACTATATGAGAATAAGAAAAATCACTTTTGATTTTTGTTAAACAGTTGATTTTACTTCGCACCGGGTTGTCACAAACCACAGTGTCCAAAATCGAACACCTCCAATGAGTAATCCACACTAGAGAGGGATAAATTAAACCAATAAATTGGTATTTAACTAGGGCTGGCCGAAAATTCCAAGAAGCTAGCTTGGAGTTGGTGCAAAAAGGAGAGAGATATTAGAGAAAAAGACTTTCTTTTTTTTTTAATCACTTAACCCTAATTTCTCATTAGTTAGCCTTTTATAGTTAAGTTAAAATTCCAACTCCTTAATGAGATTGGGCTCTTTAAAATTGCTGAAGAATTATTAATTGGGCCTCTAGAATTAATTATAATCATTTGGGCTTAATTAATTCAAATTTAAACCTTTTCATAAAAGAGTATGCACAAAACCCACAAATTAGGCCCTTTGTGCAACTAATTGGATTTAAATACCCAAATGGATTCCAAATCTAACCAAATTAAATATGTGAGTTCCATAACACTTATGTAACATATATAAATTAATTTGGTGCATGAAATAGGCCATTAAGTCCTTCTGTTCTGGACTTGGCGTGTGGCCCTTATAGAAGGGTTTTCGCCAACTGCTTCATTCCTCTGGCCGTTAATAATTCTTTCAATGGACTTATTAATTATTATACTAGTCCTATAACACTTATAGTAGTCCTATAACACTTATAAGACAATAATAATTAATCATGAAATACATTATTTCAATCAGGTCCAATTTACAGAACATTTCTCAAAAGTTTCGCGAACAATTTTATTTGATCATAATTAATCAAACTCTTTAATTAATTATTATCATATTCACTTCTCTACCTTCATAATAATATCAAATATTATTATCCTTGTCATTTTACCATTTTATCCTTTTCTTTATATGTGTGTGACCTATTGGGTTCCTGTCCATGTTGGCAGTATAATATGTAATTGTGAGTTCTATTCAAAACTCACATGATTTAAACTCCTTTAAATCATTTTGTCAATATCTATTGATATTTTGATACATCATTATACAAGTCATGATTGGCCTCTAGCTAGGCATCATGACTACTAAAATGTCAGGAAAGTCATGTGGTTTGACTGTACCCTTCCATAGAAACAGTTACCGTGCAATTACTCCTTTCACCACTCTTATCTCAATTAGATTATGAGTATGGATTTTTGCCAACTCATATAAATCTAATTATGTTTGTTCTATTAATTTAACCATTGTTCCCAAAATGCCCTCCATGGATCTCTATCCATCTTGGCATTTTACTCGGGCCAGAGATTCTCTAAACAAGGTAATTATAAAATCATGCGAGATAACTTCCCTTATTAAATCTGGGATGGTGAATCCTTTGTCAATCACTCAACTATCTTCAAGTAAGTCATGATATACCCAATCTCCTAACTATGTTCACTCCCAGTTGGAAGTAATCAGTTATGGAGTCAAAGTATACCACTTGCTACTTAAGATAACTTTGGTGATCTAAAGTCTATGGATACTTGCACAACCGCTATGAAGAGATTCCTCACTGACATAGATTTAATATCCATGTGAGGATTCTCTTTGCAGGTCTCCAATGAACTTGTTCTTCTAACAAGCATCCATATGTTAGCTTTGATTATCTTCCATAATCACAATTATGAGAACCACTGCTTGAATCATTCAAGAAGCATAACATATGCTTGTTTGTCCGAATTAACAATGTCCTATCTTGTTAATTCTATGACTAGGGATATTTAGATATTAACACATTTGCATGCAATAGACATCTCACATCATGAACACCTTTATGATTGCCTTTGCATTGTGTTTATAATATCTAGGACTTCATTTATTAATTTAAGAATTACAAACTCATGTATTTAAACATAGTATTAATAAATGAATGATTCCTTTTATTAAGAATATAAATTTTATACATATGAAAAACATCCCTATTACATGGGCTCTAGGGCATACTTTCTAACAATCTCCCACTTGCACTAGAGCCAATCACTCATATGTCTCAGACCCATGGTATTTATATGGTGATCATGCTTAATCTAGGAAAGTGCTTTAGTGAGGGGATCCGCCACATTGTCATCTGTGGGAACCCTTTCTATTTTCACATCATTTCTAGCTACTATTTCCCTTATGAGATGGTAGCATCTGAGAACATGCTTGGATCGCTGATGAGACCGTGGTTCCTTTGCTTGCGCAATGGCTCCATTGTTGTCACGATATAAAGGAATCAGATCAACAATGTTAGGCCCCACTCCTAGTTCAGTTATGAACTTTTTGATTCAGACTGCTTCTTTGGCTGCATCTGAAGCAGCAATGTACTCAGCTTCCATCGTTGAATCAGCAGTTGTTTCTTGTTTGGAACTTTTCCAACTAACTGCTCCTCCTCCCATTATGAACACATAACTAGACTGTGATTTACAATCAACTTTATCAGATTGGAAGCTAGCATCTGTATACCCATTTACTTCCAAATCGCCCTCTCCATATAACAAGAATATATCCTTAGTCCTTCTCAAGTACTTAAGGATATTCTTGACAGCTGCCCAGTGTTGCTCTCCATAATTGGATTGGAATCTGCTTGTGACACTCAAAGAAAATTCTACATCTAGACGTGTACATAACATAGCATACATGATAGAACCAATTGTAGATGCATATGGTATTCTATTCATGCTCTCTCTATCCTCTAGTATCTGCGGACACATAGACTTAGAAATGTGTTTCTCATGCACCATGGGTATAAACCCTTTCTTAGAGAGATCCATATTGAACCTCTTCAATACTTTATCTATATATGTACTCTGAGAAAGACCTAGCAACCTATTGGATCTATCTCTATAGATCCTTATTCCAAGAATATAGGATGCTTCTCCAAGGTCTTTCATGGAGAATTGCTTGGATAACCATATTTTAACAGATTGGAGAAGAGAAATGTCATTTCCCATGATCAATATGTCATCTACATATAGAACTAGGAAGACAATTGCACTCCCACTGACCTTTTCATACACACAAGGTTCATCTTCATTCTGTGAGAAACCAAACTCTTTGATTATCTCATTGAATCGTATGTTCCAGCTCCTAGAGGCTTGCTTCAATCCATAAATGGATCTTTGAAGCTTGCATACCTTTTCGCCATTTCCTGATGTGAACCCTTCTGGTTGTGTCATATACACATCCTCAGTAAGATTTCCATTAAGGAAAGCTGTCTTCACATCCATTTGCCAAATCTCATAATCATAATGAGCTGCAATGGCTAAAAGTATTCTTATAGACTTAAGCATCGCTACAGTAGAAAAACTTTCGTCGTAGTCAATACCTTTTTTTTGACGATAACCTTTTGGTACTAAGCGAGCTTTGTAGGTAACTATGTTACCTTCCATGTCAGTCTTCTTTTTGAACACCCATTTGCACCCTATGGGTTTTATCCCTTCAGGTGGTTGAGTTAAATTCCATACTTTGTTCTCATACATGGAGTCCATTTCAGACTGCACAGCCTTAAGCCATAAATAATGTTCTGAACTGTTCAAAACTTCTTGATAGCTTGTAGGCTCATTATCCTCTGCTACAGTTATGCCTCTATCCGAATCAATGTGAAATCCATATCTCACAGGGATAGACCGCATCCTAGTAGATCTTAGAAGATTTTGTGTATAATCGGGTTCAACTGTAATCTCATCATTATGAAATTCAGTTTCGGGTTCAATCGATTGACCATCTTCTATTTGTGGGTCTTGAACTTCACCAAGTTCAATTTTAGTCCCACTATCCTCTCGTAGGAGAAATTCTCTTTCTAAAAAGACAGCATGCCTTGAAACAAACACCTTTTGTTCTAAAGGATGATAGAAATAATATCCAAACATTTCTTTTGGATATCCCATAAATAAACATTTGTCAGACTTAACATCCAGTTTGTTTGACATTGTCCTCTTCACATAAGCAGGACAACCCCATACTTTCATATGAGAAAGCGTGGGTTTCTTGTTATTTCACATCTCATATGGAGTAGCATCAACCGATTTACTAGGAACTCTGTTTAACACATAAACAGCAGTTTCTAGTGCATATCCCTAAAAGGACTTAGGCAAGTCCGCTCGACTCACCATTGATCGAACCATATCTAATAGTGTTCGATTTCTCCTTTCAGATACACCATTGTGTTGTGGTGTATATGGTGGAGTCCATTGAGATAAAATCCCATTATCTCTAAGATAATCCTGAAACTCTTGACTTAAGTATTCTCCACCTCGATCTGATCTAAGTGTTTTAATACTTTTGCCAAGTTGTTTCTCTACTTCATTTCTGAACTCTTTGAACTTTTCAAATGCTTCAGACTTATATTTATTTAGACAGATGTATCCAAACTTGGAATAATCATCTATGAAAGTAATGAAGTAGGAGTAACCTCCTCTAGCATGAGTAGTCATTGGACCACATACATTTGAATGTATTAAGTCCAAAACCATTTTAGCTCGTTCTCCTTTACCAATAAAGGGAGCTTTTGTCAATTTTCCCAATAAACAAGATTCACATGTATCAAATGATTCATAATCAAATGATCCCAAATCACCTAACTTGTGTAATTTGGTCATGCGTTTTTCATTTATATGGCCTAAACGACAATGCCATAAGTATGAGGTATTGAGATTTTCATGTTTCATTCTCTTGGTATCCACATTATGTACTTCTTTAATTAAATCAAGAACAAACATACCATTCTTAATGATAGCTTTTGCATAAAACATATTGTTCTTAAAAATGTAACAACATTTGTCCTTTAAAGAAATATCATAATCGTTCATCAAACAACTGAAAGAAATAATACTTTTGGACAAAGCTGGAACATAATAACAATTATTCAATTCCAGTACTAATCCACTAGAAAGAGGCAAATAGTAAGTCCCCACAACTGTTGTAGAGATATTATATCCAGTAGCTGACTGCAAACATATCTCTGCCTTTCCAACTCTTTTAAAGCTTTTAAGCCCCTGTAGATCATTACATAAGTGAGATCCACATCCGGTATCTAATACCAAAGATTGTTTTGAAGTAATAGAATAAGTATTAATTTCAATCATATGAATACCTGAAGTAGAAGCATCAGCTTGCTTCTTCTGCTTGAGATAATCTAGATAGGCCTTGCAGTTACGCTTCCAATGACCATCCTTTCCACAATAGAAGCAAGTTCCTTTGGGATTCTCTTTCTTGGCAACCTTTTTCTTGGAGATCCCACCATTCTTTAGTTGCGTCTTGGTTATCTTCTTCTTCTGCTTCTTGCCTTTAGCAGAAGTGACAACCATGACACTTTTTGGATCCTTCTTAAATGATCCATCAGCTGTCCTGAGCATATTGATTAACTCAGGAATGGATACTTGGATCTTGTTCATGTTAAAGTTAAGCACGTAAGGTGAATAACTTGGAGCCAACGAGTACAAGATTAAATCTATATATAGATCATTATCCATAACATAGCCAAGTCTACTCAAATGCTCAATATACCCATACATCTTTAATGCATGAGCAGCAGTTGAAGTGCCTTCCACCATTTTGCAGCTAAATAGAGCTCGAGCAATCTCATATTGCTCAGTTCTAGCCTGAGTAGAATAAAGCTCCTCTAGATACAAAATGATGGTTATAGCATCCATCATCTCATGTTGCTTCTAAAGCTCCGAGGACATAGCACCTAGCATCAGACATGTTGCTGCTTCACTATCCTCTATGTATTTTCGATAAATGCCTTTGATCTCATCAACGGCATCATCTTATGGAAGTGGTGGTGGATCTTTATCCAAGACATAGTGGATCTTTTCAACTCTGAGAACAATTCTCACTTGCCTGATCCAGTCAGAATAGTTGTTGCCAACCAGTTTGTTATCCAAGATTGTTCATATATTAATGCTTGATGTGCTCATGATGATGACCTAGATGTGAAAAAGAAAAGATATGAGAGTATGTTCATATATATGTATGCATTAATAAGGTCTTTAATTAATCCATTTACTCCCACTATTTTATTGCAAATTAATAGCCCTCACTATATAATCCGAGAAAACCTGATGGTTTTCTTAGTGGGCCAATATCCAATCCTTGATATGTAATTTAACCTTGACTGTATTCAACAAGCCAAATTCCATATCCTTGAAAGGTAGGTATCTATATACCAATTGTGTCTCTACACAACTATTGGATCATTAGGTTATCAACTCTTGATGCATGCATATCGTATATGCATTCCCTAATCTTGCCCTTCTAGAACCATTAGCCTTAACTGTGGTCAACAAACTAATGGGCTAGCTAAGATGACCCATTTAATTAGATTTGAATATTTGATATAATGTGAGCTTGACTATGGTCAACAACCCACACTATAAAGAACTCTGGTTCTCCTTAAATTAATGGAAGGCTTATATACCTTAGTATTTGTTTGAGGGTTTTAGTTAATTAAGTCTCATCATACATGGTTGGCATACATTGGTATGCATCCAATATCTATCACATAAACATAAGCATACAAATATGGTATAGTTATGGACTTCACTACATTGATTTCCCCAAGCCAAGAGGGAAATCAAAAGGTCACACCTAGGTAGTATGCATGATTCAAACAAGAAAAATAATTACATTATCTTCATGTTTGTTGGATCTCCATCCAGCCCATCTTGCTCCTTGAAAATGGTCTCCATCTCTATTTTTAATTCTAATCTAAGTAATCTAATTACATATTATAACTTGAAAAGAAATACAAACCAAAAACAAGTGGTCGAGACATGAAAGTCCTCATTGGGCCAAAACATGCATAATGCTCAATCACATTGGGCTTTGTCCATAACTATCCATCATGTCAATCATACACCTTTATATGCCTTTTTAATGCATAAATAAATGGATTACTAACTTTGTTTCAACCTTTGAAACAATATTTTGAGTTATTTTATTGATGTGATCAAATTAGGAAACTTTTTCCATTTTGGAAACTTTCATTTTAGGAAACCTTTTTGCATGCATGTGTTCTTGCCTTAATAATCAATCCAATTGATTATCAATTAATTATAAACTGATTATTTAATTAATTAATCATATTAAATAATTAAAAGAGTCAATTTTGGGCTTATAATCAAGTGTAGGCTGAAACCCACAAAAGAAAACCCTAAATATGTTCACACACAAAATAGTTTTGTGTCTTTTAGACCATTTGGGCCTTTTGGAATGAGCCAAGCCCACTCCAGCCCTTAAAACCCATTAATAAACATAATTAACATTTATAATATTTAATTTAAATTAACTCATTGTGCCCACCAAGTCATTCCCTAATTTAAACAAAGTCCGTAAACATAATTAACCCCATTAAGTGGTTTTAATGAATTAAAATTAATCAAATTAATTTAAGGCCCATTTTAATTAATCCAATTAATTAAAAAACACTTTAATACATCATATATATCAGATTTAGAAGATTAAAAATTTTTCTAACCAAGAACACATTAAGAACATATGAAGAACACCAATTTATCCAACTTTTCGACTAAACTAGTTTTCATGCAAAACTTATTCGATTTTAATTTCATTCGATCTTACGGCTTAATATCCCATATTAAACACATAAAATATAATCTAAATGATGCTTTAATAGATCTATAAGAAATTAAATTAGAACAGCCCCTTAAATCACCTAGGGTTTCACGTCAAACCCTATTGGTTTTCACACCAAACCCTAATCACAATCCTTCAAAAGTTTCGTTTTTGTTTCCATCAAATTTATTTGATCACACATACTACCAGAAATCAATATTTCTCATTCATGAACAATCAAATCTAATATTTTAAAGTACATGAAATAAATAACTCCAAATAAAACAAAACTTATTCCGCAGAAAAATATAGAATTGTATATCCATGGCAAAACCTGTCTCTGATACCATGTTGGATTTTAACGGTTACATGCATCACATACATGAGCGGAATTTTAAAATTTTTTAACCATTAGATCTGATCTTGCCATGAATACATAATATAACTATATGAGAATAAGAAAAATCACCTTTGATTTTTGTTGAACAGTTGATTTTACTTCGCACCGGGTTGTCGCAAACCACAGTGTCCAAAATCGAACACCTCCAATGAGTAATCCACACTAGAGAGGGATAAATTGAGCCAAAAAATTGGTGTTTAACTAGGGCTGACCGAAAATTCCAAGAAGCTAGCTTGGAGTTGGCGCAAAAAGGAGAGAGAGATTAGAGAAAAAGACTTTCTTTTTGTTTTAATCACTTAACCCTAATTTCTCATTAGTTGGCCTTTTATAGTTAGGTTAAAATTCCAACTCCTTAATGAGATTGAACTCTTTAAAATTGCTGGATAATTATTAATTGGGCATCTGGAAATAATTATAATCATTTGGGCTTAATTAAATCCAATTTAAACCTTTTCATAAAAGACTATGTACAAAACCCACAAACTAGGTCCTTTGTGCAACTAATTGGATTTAAATACCCAAATGAATTCCAAATCCAACCAAATTAAATATGTGAGTTCCATAACACTTATTTAACATATATAAATTAATTTAGTGCATGAAATAGGCCATTAAGTCCTTATGTTCTGGACTTGGCGTGTGGCCCTTACAGAAGGGCTTTCGCCAACTGTTTCATTCCTTTGGCCCTTAATAATTCTTCCAATGGACTTATTAATTATTATAGCAGTCATATAACACATATAGTAGTCCTATAACACTTATAAGATAATAATAATTAATCATGAAATACATTATTTTAATTAGGTCCAATTTATAGAACATTTCTCAAAAGTTTCGCGAACAATTTTATTTGATCATAATTAATCAAAGTCTTTAATTTATTATAATCATATTCACTTCTCTACCTTCATAATAATATCAAATATTATTATCCTTGTCATTTTACCATTTTACCCTTTTCTCTATATGTGTGTGACCTATTGGGTTCTGTCCATGTTGGCAGTATAATATATAATTGTGAGTTCTATTCAAAACTCACATGATTTAAACTCCTTTAAATCATTTTATCAATCTCTATTGATATTTTGATACGTCATTATACAAGTCATGATTGGCCTCTAGCTAGGCATCATGACTACCCAAATGTCAGGAAAGTCATGTGGTTTGTAATATAAATTTTATTAAGAATATAAATTTTTTACATATGAAAAACATCCCTATTACATGGGCTCTAGGGCATGCTCTCTAACAACATGAAGATCATGTAGTAGAAAAATAAAAAATATTAATCATTGATGACATGCAATATACGACAAAGAATCCAAACATGTAATTTTAGAG